>CALYLW010001340.1:45000-150913 GCA_944989445.1 Ampullaceana balthica | reverse complement strand
ATGTACGCGAAAATTGAAAGTGAACGCTTGCTCTACATCCGTCTAAATCAAAAGAAGCTGAGAGTTGAAGACTACATTCACCTCAGAGATGCCATTGCAAATGATGCCAATCCAAATGATCTGGGGAAAATGGTTATCTTGCCAGCAACATTTACAGGAAGTCCAAGACACATGCATGAGTACACTCAAGATGCTATGACTTATGTCAGAAATTATGGAAGGCCAGATTTGTTTATCACCTTTACATGCAATCCACTATGGCAAGAAATTCAGGCTCATCTTTTACCTGGCCAATCAGCAGTGGATCGACATGATTTGGTTGCTAGAGTCTTCAAACGAAAACTATCAAAATTAATGGGAGTCATTACAAAAAGTCATGTCTATGGTGAAACGAGATGCTGGATGTACTCAATTGAATGGCAGAAGAGAGGCTTACCCCATGCACACATCCTAATCTGGCTGATGAAAAAATTACGACCTAATCAAATTGACAATGTAATCTCAGCAGAAATACCAAACTCTACACAAGATAATTTTTTGTTTGAAATTGTTGTGAAAAATATGCTGCATGGACCCTGTGGAAACTTGAACAGAAACTCTGCTTGCATGGTTGATGGGAAATGCTCAAAAAAATATCCAAGGAATTTGATACAAGAAACTAAAACTGGTGAAGATGGCTATCCTGTGTACAGACGCCGTAAACCAGGAGATGGTGGTTTTACTGCAAAAATCAAAATGAAGGTTGGTTCAACATATCAAGAAATAGAAATGGACAACAGATGGGTGGTTCCCTACACTCCAATTTTGACAAAAATGTTTCAAGCTCACATAAATGTCGAATCTTGCCAATCTGTCAAGGCCATCAAATACATCTGCAAGTACGTCAATAAAGGAAGTGACCAGGCCGTTTTTGGTCTTGAAGGAAACCAAGAGAATCCAGATGAGGTGCAAAAATTTCTAATGGGTCGTTACATCAGCAGTAATGAAGCAGTCTGGAGAATTTTGAATTTCCAAATTCATGAACGGTATCCAACAGTTGTTCACTTGAGTGTTCATCTTGAAAATGGGCAAAGAGTATACTTCAACCAAGAAAATATATATCATCAAATTCTGGAGCCACCAAGAACAACTTTGACAGCTTTTTTTCAACTGTGCCAACAAGACGACTTTGCAAAAACCATTCTCTATTGTGTTGTTCCAAGGTACTATACTTGGAATGCTTCTCAAAAATTATTTAAACGCCGAAAACAAGGAGCAGATGTTGAATATCATCCAGGGATAAAATCTTCAGATGCATTGGGACGTGTGTACACCGTTCACCCATCTAATGCAGAATGCTTCTTTTTGAGGATGCTACTTCATGTTGTTAGAGGACCAACATCCTACACTGACTTAAAAACTGTTGATGGTCATGTGTGTGCTACATTTAGGGAAGCTTGCCAAATGCAAGGGCTACTAGAAAACGATCACCATTGGGTCTTGACCATGGAGGAGGCGTGTACATCTCAATCACCTACCCGTTTGAGACATCTGTTTTCAATTTTGCTGACAACATGCTCTGTTTCTAATCCACTTGCTCTCTGGGATACATTTAAAACATATTTGAGTGAGGACATTATGTTGCAAACCAAGAGAGAGAATCAAACACTGCTAATTGAGTTCTCTAATGAGATTTACAAAAGGTGTCTTATGTTGTTGGAGGATTTGTGTGTATCAATGTCAGGAAGGAACCTTGACCAGTTTGGGTTACCAACGCCTCAAAGAAATGAAAACAATCTTCAGAATAGTGAAATTCTACGAGAACAAAATTATAACACAAATGAATTGATGGCCTATGTCTCAGAAAATCAACCACGTTTAGTTGAGGATCAAAGAGCTGCCTACATTCACATCTTAGAACTGGTTACCTCAAAAAAAGGTGGAATCATATTCCTTGATGCTCCAGGAGGTACAGGTAAAACATTTGTGATCAATTTGCTCTTGGCTACAATCAGACGAGACAAAGGTATTGCTCTAGCCGTTGCTTCTTCTGGCATAGCATCAACATTGCTTGCCGGGGGTAGAACAGCTCATTCTGCCTTCAAGTTACCTTTGAACATGAACCATTCTGAGAATGTAACCTGCAACATATCAAAAGGATCAGGAAAGGCCAAGGTACTAGAACAGTGTTCTCTCATTGTCTGGGATGAGTGTACAATGTCACACAAGCGAGCTCTTGAAGCCTTGAACAACACTCTTCAGGATTTAAAAGGAAACACAAAACTAATGGGAGGAACAGTTGTGGTATTAGCTGGAGATTTTAGACAAACTTTGCCTGTCATTCCAAGGTCAACACCAAGCGATGAGTTGAATGCCTTCCTCAAAGCTTCAACTCTGTGGAAACAGGTCAAGAAAATGACTCTGACCACCAACATGAGAGTCCATTTACATGGAGATAATGCAGCAGGCTACTTCTCACATCAATTGCTTCAACTTGGCGATGGAAAGTGGCAGGTAGACCCAGCATCAGGAACAGTTTCTTTCCCATCAAATTTTTGCACTGTAGCAAAGTCACTTGAAGAGTTGAAACTTGCCGTTTTTCCAAACATCCAAGACCAGTTTAAAAATCCTGAGTGGTTGTGCGAAAGGGCCATTCTTGCTCCAAAGAATTCAAGTGTCAACAGCATCAATTCTCAAATTCAAAATTTTCTACCAGGCATTTCAAACAACTACAAATCTATTGATACGGTTACAGATCCGGCCCAAGCTGTTTACTATCCAACAGAATTTTTGAATTCATTAGATCCTCCTGGCATGCCATCACATAACTTGGAACTTAAAATCGGAGCTCCTATCATACTTCTGAGAAATTTGGATCCCCCTAAACTATGCAATGGAACACGATTGAGCATCAAGCATCTCTTACCTCATGTAATAGAAGCCACAATTTTGACAGGCTGCGCCAAAGGAGAAGATGTCTTCATCCCAAGAATTCCACTCATACCAACAGATATGCCTTTTGATTTCAAGCGCCTCCAGTTTCCAATCAGGCTTGCATTTGCCATGTCTATCAACAAGGCACAGGGACAGTCTTTAAAAGTGGCAGGCATTGTACTTGAGGAAGCATGCTTTGCCCACGGACAGCTATATGTGGCATGTTCTAGAGTTGGGTCACCAACAAATCTTTTCATTTTTGCACCAGACGGAAAAACCAAAAATATAGTCTATCGACAAGCCTTAATATAAGCAATATATAAATTACATGTACTTATTTTTAATTACATTTCAATTTATTTTTTAAATTGTTTTTCAATGAATGAATTGAAATATTTTTTTTAAAAATCTGTTGACTATTATTTTAATCGTGCGACGCCGGGTAACCCGGCTAGTTAATAATAATTTATATATATATATATATTTTACGTACAAACATCCCCGCGTAATATTAAAATTTATTTTTATTAATTCATGTGGACCAGCAGAAACTAAAAAAAAACAACCCGTAATAACAAAGTTTTTGACTATAAATCCCTTATATATGAGACAGAACTTAAAGTATTTAAAAATATCTACATACTGAATCTGTCTTTATTCCCCTTTGCTTTTAACCCAAAAAGGGGGGGGTGGGGGGATGGAGAGGGGAAAGGTCTTGTCACCGATCACTGGGCCGAGCCCACCGTGGCACGCCAAATGTAAACAAAAGAACGCCGGTTTACCTGGTTTAAGCACGAGATGTTTTTACCGGTGGCTGGCCTGAAGTCAAGTGACCCGTAAAATGTAAACAATAGCGACTTCTACATATAGTTTATAAAGATAAACTAAAAATGCATTAATTTAAATACGGTACAATCTATCGATCTGAAATTTTTATACGATGCATTGTTAGGTGAGACGGGCCCGTGTGCCAAATTTCAGCTCGATCGGATTACGGTAAGTGGGTCATTTTTTGACTTTTGTGTTTCCGCCTGCCCGCCCAAGACAGAGACGGCGGTGAAGTTAATATAAGGGATTTTTAAAAAAAAATTGTGGACAGACAGGAACAAAAGCAAGTTAATAAAAACGTGGTAAACATGGCTGACACTACCAGCGCAGGGAAACAGGGGAAATAACTCAATATTTTTTTTTAAAGTCCATTGCCTGTTTTTGTTACTTCCATTGAAATTTTCAGTCTAATGACGTCATAAATTTCTATTTTTGGCTTTAATCGAAATTATCGATTAATTAATCGATACGTTTTCAAAAGTCAACGATTAAATTTAATTAATCGATAACAGCCCTAGTATATATATATATATATATATATATATATATATATATATATATGGAAGATTATATAAATATATATATATATATATATATATTTATATATATAATCTTACACTTACGATTTACTTCCTTTGTTAATGAATCATAAGTGTTTGGCCTGAAAAGAAATGTATAATTGTGTTTATGATTTTTTAAAGTTTTGCATGTATTTGTTTATTATATTTTAAACTTTATTTTTAACATGGGAACTCTAAAATGTAAACGTTGTTATTACCGTTTAATTACATTTTTAAATAATACATTTGAGACCAGCATTTTGTTTTGTTAAGTCAAAGCCATTGCCATACTGCTATAGGCCTAAATGGACGCCAGTGTGTTTCTTAAATCATTTGATTTTAAGAGTTATGTTATGATTTTACTTACGTTTCAAAAATGGAAGTCCTTTTAGCTGCGGAAAAAAAATTGCAAGCAATAAACTTTATATTTTTCCCTTAGGGTTTATTAGATTATTGCTTACATGTTCGTATCAAATTATCCTTTTGAATATTAAACTATAATCACTTTTTCCCCGCATTCTGTCCTTAAGTAACAATAAATAAATTTAACTTGCATTTTTTTTTCTAATCAACTTTCCAAAAACATGTTTAAGTAAGAAGAAAGCTTTTGTATGGTAATTTTTAAAGTCACGAAAAAAATATTTTTAAAAAGAATTCAGTAATATTAACAACAAACCTTGTTTCTTGTAATAAAGAAATCCAGATATGCTAGTGACCAATACAAGGGGAATGATGATGAACAAAATTATCAACCAAGTGGGAAATGAATGTTCTATAAATCCTGCGTATAAATTGATTTTATCAAATATTTTAACAAAAATAAATTTAAAAACAAAAAAAAATATTTTTAAAAAATATATATATTTGTATCATGAATTTTCAAAATATAATTTATTGCTTCTATTAAAGATATGTGTTAAACATGTACGTCAAACTTGAAATGATTTAAGTTATATCTATACACCTAAATATGTCATAAAAATGATACATTTATTTATGGACTGATCGTTTCATTAAAAAATTGACACTTGTTTTCAAAATAATTTATGCTTAATATTTGTTGGATTTCTTTTTAAAAAATTAATATTCACACAAGTAGAATGCAAATAAATGCTTAGATTATGAAAACATTTTATTTGCATTAATTGAAACCGAAATACATTTTTTGACAAAAATACAATTGGCCATGATATTTCTATGATTTATTTAGTTTACTAAGTTTTCAATGTACCAAAACATCTAGCTCAAGATGTTTACAGTAAATATACGTTAAAAATGAATAAATGTAGCATTGTTTTTTTTTCCTTTTCTTTCATGTATAGTTTTAAAAAAAAGCAATGTATCTAACTTTAAAAGTCAATACAATTTAAATACTTAAATTTAATAACTCACCTGAAGTGGTTGTTACTTGAATATATTTATCTTTGCATTTGCGTACGCCAAACTTATTTCCAGCTTCAATAGAAAATGTGTAGTTTGTAGATGCTGATAACTGTTCCACTCTGTGCATTACGGTGGAAAACTGGTTGATGTGAACACTTCCGACAGAGACCTTAGTAACAGATATGGTGTTTAGTATCGACACATTGTGTGCGGTGATATTAAACGTTTGCGGTAGTTCATCTTCTCTACCAGGTGTCCAGGCCAGCACAACATGGTCATTTCCCACTTCATAGACAGTGATGTCAACGGGGCAATCAGGTGGTCCTTAGGTATGACATTTGTTAGAAGTTTTATTTTTTTAAATGGTATCAAGCTTGTATAATTTATTTTATTTTTCATTTCTATTTTGTAAAACTAATCAATAAAGAAAACAATAAAAATATAAAATAAAGCGCATTGTAGTTTTAAAACTAAAGACAAAACTCTTTAATTTTATCAGATAAAATTTTTAGAACAAAGGTGAAGAAATTGCTTGTAAATAGTATACATATATTCGTGTAGCAAATTTTTTATGTTGCTATTTTCATCTATGTTATACGAATGTCTACTATAGTTCAAATTAAAGTTTAATAATAAAATACGTATTTAGAAAGCAAAATTATACAAATTTCAACAATAGCTGAAATAAAATTTGAAAATAAATATGATTGTTTACATTTTCATATGTTTGAGAGCAAACCTTAATAAAAGTCCTTTTTTCCTTTTTGTTATTATATTTAAGAATTCAATTCTTGGTTTTTCTCCTAAACACATTAAACGTAATACATATACAAAGAAAATTTTTCGTAGAGAGTTTTAAAAAACACACCAGTAGTTTGAGTCATGACTACCAGATTGCATTCACTTATTCCATTCCCGGAATTCACATCTAAATATAAGTTGTATGGAGTCTTGGCGGATAATCCAGGGATTGAATATTCAATGAACTGAGATGAAGTTGGCTGCGATCTTGACATTGTTACAGTAGTTGGTCCACGAGATATATTTGTCACCAAGTCTTGATATCTTACATTGAAGGTCATAGACTTGAAGCTGTTGAATCTGAACTTCCAGGAAATTTTAACCATGTCATTGAAGACTTGTTCCACCTTTAAATTGTACGGACAAGCTGTAAAGTGAACAGTTTAAAAAAGTAAATTGGAGAAACAAACATAATATAAAGTTAATTCCTTTTAAACAACTTTAAACCTTTCAGAACGTTCGTTGTTAACATGAACATCTAAACAAATTAAAACTTTAGTCATGTTTACAAATGATTTAGAAGTATTTTTGACATAATTGTTCCATACACTCTCATTCCATACACATTTTGATTGCGTTCTTATAAGTGATTGATATATAGTTTAGACATTTAATCTTAGTTATATCTTAGTTAACAACTTAATTTTTTTTATTTTCTATTCATTTCAGGGAGAGTTTTAAAAGTTTCTGTATGTAAGCTTTTATTCCTCTTGATATTTTTTTTTCTAAATGTAAGTATAATTTGAAAATTAGCTTAGATTAGAAAATCACAGTCTAATTTTTCCATAAACATTGTATTGAAAGACCACAAAATGTATAAAAATTACAGTACATAAACTTGATCTAGCCGCTTTGTTTAACAAATGACCAAACAGCAATACTATATTGTGAAGACAAAAAATATGTATATAAGACTTATAAGTTACATTTTTCCATGCAGATGTAAGAATAATTTTTATAGCAGGGGGCATCATTAGCATGGAAAGATGTATTAATGTCTACACAATCCTCATCTCCGATGTCACTGGATATCGGACTCTGATGTACGATATTATCAGGCTCCCCCTTTGACCAGAGCTGTTCAAGTTCAGTTGCGACCTCGTTAGATTCTACCCAAGTGAATACTCCTTCGTCGTTCAGGTCACTTGCTCCTATCCACACTGGACAATAAGTTTTGATATTTAGGTTTAAAAGTATATCACATATAATCTTAATGTTCATACAAAATGTTTCTGTTTTATATTGTTAAGTGCTAAAATAAATATTTATAAAATTGTCAATGTTTGTCGTACTCGTATGCTTTAAAAGTGTTTTTATATAAATATTTTTTGTAACATACACATGTTTAAATGTGTATTACAGTAGTCTCCATTTAATCTGGATTCCGTTTTAAACTTTTTCGGTTCTCTTTAATAGACTTTGTTCGATTATTTTATTTTAAATACTTGCAATGAAGGTTTAAAAAAAAATCACTAACTTCTATCGCGTAATTTATAAAATGTCTATGATAAAAACGTCACTGAGAGAAATAATTTATTCTGGTACTTTGTTTAACCTTTCATATGTGAACGGTGTGGTTTATAGATTGCAATAATCTGTATATTTTTACAGTCGAAATTTTATAAATTTTATTTTTATTTAATGTTTAAACTTATTTTTAAAGACGTATTCAATTTTGGTACTCATGTTCTGCCCTTTGAAATATCCCAACAGTTAAAGAACTTAATATTTATTAAAACACACTCATTCATACAAACACACACACATACACAATAAATACAAACAATGAGACCAATATTAATATTGTTTACCTTGTTTTTGGTTTTAGTTGAAAAAAGTACGGTAAACGTGGCAATGGGTGGATGGTAGTTACAATTATTATGGAAGTATGTTTGAAGTTGGCGGGGGGAAAAACACACTTTATTATACGTTTTTTCTTGAATATCAAACGATATTTCGGTCCTTAAACATGTCAAACTAGCTAACGCTTGTATATGAACACTCATTGATAAAGTGACACATCCATTCCATGCCACTTAATAGTATGATATAATATATTATAATATGTTACTATTTCCCAAATTGATCAGAAATAATTTTCTCATGAAAAAAAAATATATTCTAAGAGAATACACCATTTTTAAAATTATTTTTTTTAATTGACCATTACAAGAGTAAATAGATGTTTTGTGATAAATTCATCAAATGATAAAATTTGCAATTAAAATGGAAGTTAGAACACAAACAAAAAGCATTTTGGACATGCAATAAAAAGTATTTAATTAATACGATTAAGCTAGAACGAGGCTAAGCAAAACAGTGTGTTAGTAACAGGCAAGAATAGCCTCGAGCTACTGATTGAAAGATGATTTAAATGTGTTCAACATATCATTTATGTTTTTGTGCTCAAATGTACAAAATCGACCGCTGATTCAGTTTAGCGAAGCTTTTCGTCAGTCCTGACTAAAGACTTTATGTTTTAGATGATTTTGGTGGCGAACCATCGTGACATTATCCGCTTTCAGTGTCAGCCATCTTTGTTGATGCTACTATCATGGCTCAAGCAGGCTTGAGAACAGGTCAGTAGCATGCCTCTGGTACACAAGACAGGCGATCTGTGTTGTT
Source organism: Ampullaceana balthica (assembly GCA_944989445.1). NCBI lineage: Eukaryota > Metazoa > Mollusca > Gastropoda > Lymnaeidae > Ampullaceana > Ampullaceana balthica. The sequence goes on along the minus strand of CALYLW010001340.1, from coordinate 141,803 downwards.
AAACAGGCCATTGTCTAGTGTCCATGATTCCCGATTGCCAAGCGTACACAGTTAACCCATTATTGCAGGTGTAGCCTTGAAGACGTTTTCACAGAGGCGTACCTTCCGTGGGGATGCGGGGAAGTTGAGACTTACATTTGTTTTCCACATCGCAGCTGCCAACGTTCGGTCTCATCACCCGTATGACCAGAGTAACACTGTGAATATGGTAGAGACATTATTTTAGTCCAGGACACCTGTTTCGGTGGATAAGCGATAGGTGCGCTGATATCGCTCAATCATATTACCAGTCTATGACATTGTTGCGTCCATGTCTAAATATTCGTAGATAGTGTTGTGTGTGTAACTATGTTTAGGAAGAATTCGAGTGCAGTGTAGTTTCTCTAGTTCGTAAAGCGCAGTGAACCCAGCCGTAGGTTCGAGTACAGCGCTATGTATGTGATGTAAATTAAATTTAAGTATGATTAAATATAGAAAATTAATCGTCTACTTAACTTTCGTTAATATTTCAGAACGCTATAAAAACTTCTACCAAGCAGGGCTGTGAACACTCATTGTGAAAGTGGGACATCCATTCAATGTCATATTATTAATTGTTTTAATTTCCCTTAAGCGTCAACTCTTCATTTCATTTCTTAGGCATTCATGTAAAGTTTCCGATTTTGTTTATTTACTTTGTTTTTTTACTTTTCCTCCATAGTCATTTTATTATTATTATTATTATTATTATTTTTTGAAAATTGTTTTATTAACTAGTATTGTTATGTTTCAAAGGTTCAAATGAAAAAAAACTAGCTAAAAAGTACATGAAACATCGTCATGCCATAGGTTATAGACTGTGGCTATATTGAGGCAGTAGGCTATTTCAAAGTTGAATGATCAAAACAGGTTATTTTGACTTTACACATTTCAACAAAAGAATCGTTAGACCAAGCGCAGTTTCTTATCTCGGAACAAAAAAAAACCTTGCTTGCAGACAACTCTTGGAACAGGGGTTAACAGGAAAGGATCAACAGCACTAACGCTAAAGGGTTACGTGCAATCATTCCCAGGCCAAGTCGAACAGACACATGTTGAAAAATGACTGGCAAACAACAGGTTTTGTTTAATAAAATGAGATATAATCACTTCCCCATAAACTCATATATTTTAAACGGGCTAGACCACCAAATGAATTAAAATTGCCAGTATCCCAAAATAAAGCATCCCCCATACTGAGCCTATTCTAGACCGATTTAAAAAAACAAATTCTGGGGATGGGGGGGGGAGTATTAAATTCCTCAAGATTAAAATAAAATCTCTACAACCGTAAAAATAAATTTTCACAAAAAACTAAATAAAAAAATAAAATCGTGTAATAAATTCCCTCATCACACTTTCAATACAATCATAAATCACTACATCAAAATGGAGCAATGCATTATTATTATTTTTATTTTAAAAGTCACAAGTGTTTACTTTTAAGTGGTATATGGTATATTGACATAGATAGAGAAGCTTAAAGAGGGTGAGAAGGTTTGACGCAATGAAGCTGTTGTATGTATAAAGGCATTTGATTGGTGTATAAATGAAGTGTTTTGATGTACAAAGGTTTTTGTTGGGTGTATAAATGGAGTGTTTGCATGTACAAAGTCAGTTGTTTGGTGTATAAATGGAGTGTTTGCATGTACAAAGTCAGTTGTTTGGTGTATAAATGGAGTGTTTGCATGTACAAAGTCAGTTGTTTGGTGTATAAATGGAGTGTTTGCATGTACAAAGTCAGTTGTTTGGTGTATAAATGGAGTGTTTGCATGTACAAAGTCAGTTGTTTGGTGTATAAATGGAGTGTTTGCATGTACAAAGTCAGTTGTTTGGTGTATAAATGGAGTGTGTGCATGTACAAAGTCAGTTGTTTGGTGTATAAATGGAGTGTTTGCATGTACAAAGTCAGTTGTTTGGTGTATAAATGGAGTGTTTGCATGTACAAAGTCAGTTGTTTGGTGTATAAATGGAGTGTTTGCATGTACAAAGTCAGTTGTTTGGTGTATAAATGGAGTGTTTGCATGTACAAAGTCAGTTGTTTGGTGTATAAATGGAGTGTTTGCATGTACAAAGTCAGTTGTTTGGTGTATAAATGGAGTGTTTGCATGTACAAAGTCAGTTGTTTGGTGTATAAATGGAGTGTTTGCATGTACAAAGTCAGTTGTTTGGTGTATAAATGGAGTGTTTGCATGTACAAAGTCAGTTGTTTGGTGTATAAATGGAGTGTTTGCATGTACAAAGTCAGTTGTTTGGTGTATAAATGGAGTGTTTGCATGTACAAAGTCAGTTGTTTGGTGTATAAATGTAGTGTTTGCATGTACAAAGTCAGTTGTTTGGTGTATAAATGGAGTGTTTGCATGTACAAAGTCAGTTGTTTGGTGTATAAATGGAGTGTTTGCATGTACAAAGTCAGTTGTTTGGTGTATAAATGGAGTGTTTGCATGTACAAAGTCAGTTGTTTGGTGTATAAATGTAGTGTTTGCATGTACAAAGTCAGTTGTTTGGTGTATAAATGGAGTGTTTGCATGTACAAAGTCAGTTGTTTGGTGTATAAATGGAGTGTTTGCATGTACAAAGTCAGTTGTTTGGTTTATAAATGGAGTGTTTGCATGTACAAAGTCAGTTGTTTGGTGTATAAATGGAGTGTTTGCATGTACAAAGTCAGTTGTTTGGTGTATAAATGGAGTGTTTGCATGTACAAAGTCAGTTGTTTGGTGTATAAATGGAGTGTTTGCATGTACAAAGTCAGTTGTTTGGTGTATAAATGGAGTGTTTGCATGTACAAAGTCAGTTGTTTGGTGTATAAATGGAGTGTTTGCATGTACAAAGTCAGTTGTTTGGTGTATAAATGGAGTGTTTGCATGTACAAAGTCAGTTGTTTGGTGTATAAATGGAGTGTTTGCATGTACAAAGTCAGTTGTTTGGTGTATAAATGGAGTGTTTGCATGTACAAAGTCAGTTGTTTGGTGTATAAATGTAGTGTTTGCATGTACAAAGTCAGTTGTTTGGTGTATAAATGTAGTGTTTGCATGTACAAAGTCAGTTGTTTGGTGTATAAATGTAGTGTTTGCATGTACAAAGTCAGTTGTTTGGTGTATAAATGTAGTGTTGGTATGCACAAAATCAGTTGTTGGGTGTATAAATGTAGTGTTGGGATGCACACAGTCAGTTGTTGGGTGTATAAATGTAGTGTTGGTACGCACAAAGTCAGTTGTTGGGTGTATAAATGTAGTGTTGGGATGCACACAGTCAGTTGTTGGGTGTATAAATGTAGTGTTAAGATGTACAAAGGCATTTGTTGGATGTATACATATAGTGTTTGGATGTACAAAGTCAGTTGTTGAATGTATAAATGTAGTGTTTTGATGTACAAAGGCATTTCCGGGTGTATAAATTTTGTGTTTTGATGTTCAAAGTCATTTGTTGGGTGTATAAATGTAGTTTTGGGATGTAGAAAGGCATTTTCTGGTGTATACATTTAGTGTTTTGATGTACAAAGACAGTTGTTGTGTGTAGCGTGGTGATTTAGTCCTACACTCATAAACTGTCGTAAAACACTGCCTAGCAAATGGTCAATGTTCCCCTTTTTTAGCAAAAAAAAATTTAAGAGAGAAATCCCAAGCTTCCAGGATATGAGACACGACCAGAACACGCGTGGATAGTTTTACATTTAGATTAAGAAACATCTGAGTTAAAGATTCAGCGGTCAAAAAACTCATAGCTCCAATCATCTAGTTACAACACTGAACTATTTATATTTGAACTATCAGAAGTAAACAATTCCGGTGAAAACGATATCAATGATTTTAATAGTAATTTTTCTATGTTAAGGTTATAAAAAATACACTTACCGGAGCTTTTAAACGTGTACGATTCCAAAATGTATTTAGTTTCATTTATTGAATTAATATACGCCAAAGTCATTCTATTCGTTTCACATTTTTTCTGTGAATTATTAGATTGGAAAATTTAATATTGCTTTTCATTTGCTCATAAATAATATAAACAATTACCTGATGTGTGTGTTAGTTTCTGTGTATTTTAGGTTATGAGTGTATATGTGTCTGTTTTAAGTAAAAGGGCATCCATAAATGACGTCACGCACCTAGGTGTGTAGGGGGTCACACATGTGTGGCGATGTGTGATGATGGGTTGGAAGGTGTTTAAGAAATGTGACGTCACATAAAAATATGCAACTTTAAATAAAATTCCCACTTAAATATTTGATTGCTTTCAATTTATTTAAATACGTATTACATGGTTTCACGATTGTTACGATATTGGAGTGCAGCCTTACACTAAATACATACTTAAATGACAAAAAAGTGCTTTGAAAAATACTCATTTTCATATTGAAAATACGGCTTTTAGGGCTGGAGGGAGGGCAAAACTTTGTGATGTCACATTTAAGGTGGAGTCTAAGTTTTAGTGACAACGTGTGACGATTGGGGGAGGGGGCGTGATAAGTCGGCCAAAATTAGCGTTACCTCATTTCAAGACGGCCCTTTTCGAGAGTGTATTCTCGTGTTTCCTAATGAAGGTTGATTTCCATTTGAATATTAAAAATAAGTATTCATTTAATTGTATGCGATGAAAGTATTAAATAGAATATAACAATTTAAAAAGATAATGTGTTGATTTTTAATTAAAATTTTCACATAAAATTTAACGAAGAATGATGTTCCCTTGATTTCACCTATTTAATTTGTAAGTTTAATACAAAACATTATATGGCATTTTAACTCCAAAAGTACACACTTTTATAAAACAATTATATAAAAAATATTTAAAATATTAATTAATTAATTAAATTTAATAAACGAATAATTATTGTATACAAACTTTTGCATCGGACCAGGTAGCAAGTGAGGTATTGATTTGAAAACATGCATCTCCAACAAGCTTTGATTCATTTCGTCTGCATTTTGGGCCGTCACCTTTTGTTGACAATCATACAATTACATCTATATAGGTATTACTTTTAATTATAAAAAAAAGATGAATTTAGAAATATTTTTAATATTTGCAAAAACATATTTAATCAGTTAAACTGCTAATGCAGCCTGTTTTCAGTCCATTTTGTTGTAGTTGGCATCCGCACAGTTTTTTTCAGCTAACTATCACGATACGTTTTTTTAAACATAAATAAAAGTTCAAATATTCCTAAGGTTCATAACAACACTTATACTTATTTCCGTAAACACATATGCTTTTTTCCATCAAACAATATACTCTCTCTCACACAGGCGAACATACAAACACACATATATATATACATATATATGTGTGTGTGCGTGTGTGTAAAATTGTAATTATCTGCATACCTTGTCCTGCGACATATTGACGTAGAAAATAAAAGATAATGTTGAACTTTAAAATTGTCAGCAAAAAGAAGGAGGTCATTTTCTGTGGAACTTAACTTGGAAAATTATTTTAATTAATTTTAACTGACTACTAAACATGCGTGGCATATCTCAATAAGAAAAGTAATAAAACTATTTCAGTAATTTGTCTTTTGCTAAACTTACATATCGGGGTTCAAAATATAAATGACTTCGAAATTGATAAAGACTTCATAATCTAAGGAGCTCATTATATCAAATTGTTATACACAATTAATACTAATATTAATAAAAAAGTGATAATTATAAGAGGAATGATAATAATTTAAAGAATATAATAATAAATATAATATTGTTAGTTCTAAGTTCAATTAACAATGATAATAATAACAACCAGAAAAAAAGTTACCTACATGCAATTATCTTTTGGTACGTGACGATATTAAAATCCAAAGAAAACACAACTATATTCCAAGGCTTTTCTTTGTTAACATTTGCTCAATTTTTATTATTATTATGGAATGCATTTGGAAAACATGTAAAAACGAAAAGATAATAAAATTGCAATTGTAGCGTGCACATCTCAAACTACTACACATCAGGTTCTCGTTTCCTTTCACAACTTGATCTTTGTTAAGCGGGCTGATGCGGATGGAAATTAAAGTAACCAGTTTACAGTAGACATTTTAGAATTGGTCTAGAATAGATTTAATGGAATGCATAAACATACGATACACAATTTGCAATTTATTTTCATTTAATTATGACACACGCCTACTTTTTAATTTTTTAAAATTATTTTTATTTTATAGCACCTTATCTTTTTTTTTATTCATTGAAATTAATATGTACAAAAACTTCAAAGAATAAAATTGTTTTAATATGCAATTTAAAATTTGGCGCATTATAGTCAAGATGTTAGAACCCACCAAGAAGCTTCTTTTTATCCCTTATTGTGAATGGAAACCAATAACCAATGTCCCTATATATGATGTTGACTTTTAGTGTAGACAAATGTTGGACGAAAATTTGTTTGCGGGAATGTTAGGCAGTTGGATGATTTAAAAAATGAATTTAGGATTGTTTGCTTTATAGAAATTACATTATCGATACCGTTGTATGTAAACTTTGTAAACTTTTCTACAAATTGTTGTTTTTTGTTTTACATATGGGATTACACAAATTGTAATAGCTAAGTGAAATCATGTGTTAATTAGAATAGTGGGTTGTGGAAGTCTTTAAAACAATTGGAGACGTGTTAGAAAATATTTGTCTGAAAATTCATAGAAAAAATGTATTGATCTTTTTTCATTTTAATAGGCAATAACATTCTCTTGAAAAACTATTAAATATAACATTATATTCATTTATAATTTAATTATTGCTTTCAGTTATTTCAATTCTATTACTAGGCCCGAAAAGAACAACAAATTAAAAAGCCTTGTATGGGGAAGAAAAACATGCCTTACATTCAATTAAATATTACATTATATTTATTATATTATTATTAAAATCGGATGATTTGCATCTTCCCTTTATATTTAACAATTGTTTTCTCGAGAAATTGATACTGGCCAACTGTAATTTTAATAAAATTGATTTGTGACTCTTGCCTATAGGGACACACTTTGTTAACCGAAATGTTTCGAAATCTTATTTTGTTTAGTCCTCCTGAGGCTACATAACTCCTTAATTGGAGAGCTAGAAAGAGTAACACTCAACATCGGAACTATTAAGAGTGTCATTACACGAGTAGCGATTGAATTGTTTTAGCAATTCTTGGTATTCATATGATCGCCTACATTCTGTCACGAGTCAAGAGTCATACTGTCCACTTGGTGGCGTGACATTCTAATTTGTCAGTCCTCAAGTTTCCTCCCTTGACACCGACATTTGTTTCATACTATCTCTAGGGCCAGGCTGCGAAACGTTGTATTTTAACCACTCATATGACCTTAGATTTGTTAGATAGTTTTGTTAGTAAGTTAAGTAGTCCTGAATTTTGTTTTTCTACGTATCAATTTAAAATTTTCGTATATATATTTATATATATATATATATATATATATATATATATATATATATATATATATATATATATATATATAAAATATATATATATATATATATACACAGGGGGACTCAGAACTCAGAAGTTTTATTGATATTTATTGTGATCGATTGTGGGATCTAATGTGAGATGTAACATTTGATCAACTAACACAAAAGTTCTGAGTCCCCCTTTGTGACTACGTAGTTTCTGACTAAAACATTATTTTCTGCTTTTTCATGCGATATTCTACATTCCTCACTGAGGTTGAGCCTCATCTTTTTAAAAAAAAAGTTGTTTGTTCATTTTTTTTTGGTACTTTTACGCGTTAAAAGAAGATTTGTAAAACTTAATTTCGCTCATGAAAATTTAAACTCTTTAAACAACCCCGTAAAAACAAAGTGTGTTTACTATGAATCCCTTATATATGAGACATATCTAAAAAGTATTGATCATGCATGAACGCGACAAACATTTACAGGCTGAGATTGCCTTGAATACCTTTTGTTGTAAAACGGAGGGGGCAGGGACAATGTTTGGTCACAAATAGCTGAACTTAACTCAGCGTGACGTGTAAAATGTCAACAAAAGCTGGCCGCTACATATAGAGATAAACTAAAAATGCATTAATTTAATTACGGTACATTTGATCGATCTGAACCTGTAATGGCTTAATCATCTTACACAAGCAAACCTACTGTTTAAATACCAGCTTTCTAGAGTACAGACACACAAATCAGCACTAATAAAAAATAGCGAGTAAACGTGAAGACATGCACACTGAGGTTGTTGTTACCCGCCTCCCATTTAATATTACCATCCCTTAAACATAAACAGTGATTGGCCGATCCTAGCGAGGGTTAGTCATATTTAGGGTTGTTAATTGCGTGTTGTTGTTTTGTGTTTTTTTGGAAAACCGATTATCGATTATGTAACTCCAATTTTAAACCGATTATAGTTTTATAGCTGACTTCATAGAATTTAGGGGTGTACCGAATTTCGCCTGCAAATGTCTCGAAACCAACAAAGAGTTGGCAGTTCCCCACCCCCCCCCTCACCGAATTTCACTCGCGTTGTTTTGATTTCTTCATGCTGTATTTTGTGTCCGTTCTTTATACACTTTCTTTGCACTATCCATGAGCAAGTCTGCGGCGTATGCTACGCCGCTGACGTCTAGTATCTATAATTCACTTAAACAAGCATATGCAAATGAGCATGACGAATGACCCCACTGGGGGTCAAAAGATCACAGTGGGCAGGCGTAGAAGGATGAAAAGAAAATCTTAAAATTTTGTTTTTTCAAAAAGCACATACTTTTATTTACATATAGAAAGTGCACCTAAAAGAAGAAAATACAAAATTTCAATTCCTGAACCTATCGACTGCACATAAAAGCGTGGGGCGCCCATCACAACTCATTTCTTATTGCAACTACTCTTTTGCATATATATACATTTTTCTAATTAATATGATAGTAGCATGTATATGATCAAAGTTGTGAAGCTTTAAATGTTTATTAATATTCATATAAATGTGTATTTATGTTTGCCATCCTTGTACATGACAGTGAGTTGTGATGAGGGCCCCACGCTTTTATTTGCAGTCGATAGGTTCACGGATTGAATTTTTTTATTTTCTTCTTTTTAGTGCACTTTCTATATATAAATAAAGCGTGTGCTTTTTAAAAAAAAAGTTTTTTGTAAATATTTAATTTTCTACTTTTTAGTATCAAAATTTTTTAAATCAATTTTTTGACGAAATCAATTCAATTTAATTAGTCAAACTTCGTTGTCTATAACTTAAATGTGATAGTGGTAAAAAGATAGATTATTAAAAACAAATTTATGTATTAAAAAAACCAGTTTCCGCAACAGAAAATTTAACCCAGTACCTCCACTTCGAAAATCCATTACGTTAACAATTCGGCAAACTAGGCTACACAAATTCCAAGTGTCCCTCTTGTATTATCATGTCAAGTTAGTTTTAGTTACGTATTACTGAGCTGTTTAACACCTGCAATGCCGTCGAAAGGGGGAGGCATCTACGGGGCTCGGCGGATGAGTAGGGTCACGGGGCCCGGACCTGACCGCGACTCGGCGACCTGAAACCAACATCTCCCGGCAGGCAATGCCAAAGTCCGATATGTTAGGGTTAGGTGCTAGTTACATATGATTACAGTCGCTGTACGGATCTTAGATAAAGCATCTTAAATGCATTGTCGATGATGAAAACCAAAGTACCCGTTGAGGGTCGGGTAAATCCGAAGCGACCGTTTCGTCCCCCTCAATTTTACTAGCAACGCCATTGAGTGGTGCCGGTTTAGGGCCAGGAGCGCCAGCACGGATTAGCAAAAGGTACCGCGAAGAACGCAGCGGACGCCAGCTCTGAGGAAACCTTCCAGTGGGGGTTGCACCCTAGGTAGGTCATTGATGATCCCCCGCATTGCGGCGATCCTAACCATTGATACTCGTATGCTTTGCCGGGGTGGCTCCGAAGTGGTAGCGGGTCGTAGTAAGGCAATTCCACCCCTCCTTGTGAGGTCAACTTAGTGGGAGGCATCCTCGACTTTCTGTCTTAGATGCCCAGGTGGCCGCTTCAGAAGCGACCGCTCCGGGGGGGGTTTTCCCAGCTGTCAACGTCCTTTTCTGGGGGAGGGGTCAGATAGCTGGGAGGGTCTTCCAGGAAGACCCATGAAGAGCACTAGTCTCGGGGCTTCTGATTTTCCTGCAATGTGGTCACCGATGGCTGGTGGGGAACTCCGGTGACATTCACGTGAAAGTCAAGAATATCATGGATACAGATTGTATATAAAAATAAACTTTAAAATGCATTTATTTAATTACGGTACATTCGATCGATCTGAAATTTTGACAAATGTATTGTCTTCCAAGATCTCTCTGTGGTAAAATTTTTGAGATCAATAGGCCCATCAGAAAAGGTTTAATTTTACGTTACAAGATTTGATGGATATAACATACAGCATACAAACAGTGTGAGTTAAATAAAAGTGTGTAATAATAAAAAAGACCCGTAAAAACGAAGTTTTTGACTATAAATCCCTTATATATGAGACATAACTAAAAGTATTTATTATGTTCCTACACGACAAAAATTTACAGCTTACACCGAGGTTTTTTCCCCTGGCTTTTAAACCGGGTGAAGGAAGGGGAGGGGGTGTGGGCATCGACGGGTGGCGTCAAGGCGTGAACTGAACTGTCACGTGAGAGAAAAACAATAACAAACCGTGAAATTGAATTACACACGTTGTTTAGAGATAAACTAAAAATTCATTAATTTAATTACAGTACGTTCGATCGATCTGAAATTTTGATACGATGCATCATTAGGTAAAACGGATGTATGTGCCAAATTTCTGCTCGATGGCATCACGGGGAGTGACTCATTTTTGACTTTTCCTATTCCGCCCACACGACGACGAACCACAGACAGACAGAGAGAGACGGTGGTTAAGTTAATATAAGGGATTTAATAAAAAAATATATATAATTTTTAAAAAAAAGATAAGATTTTAAAAAAATTAAAACGTGGGGCGGGCACTTATGAGGTTTAATATATGCAGTTCATTCATTCTCTCACTTATATATATATATATATATATATATATATATATATATATATATATATATATATATATATATATATATATATAGATCTCTCTTTTGCCTTCTAAATTATAAATCTATAATTCAATACCAAACACCCGCCCCAAGTTTTTAGTCATATTAAATTAAATTACTCGAACTTATAAGTTTTAAATTATTTTATTCTTTTTAGCCCACTTATAAAAACGTGTTTTTTTAAAAAAATTTTTTAACTTCTATTTATTTTATTCTTTCTAGTCTAAGTGTATGCTATGGTGAGTTTTGAAGTGTTGATTATGTTCAAATATAATACGCATTGCCCGACAAACATTTACAGACTTGAAATGACTGATCTCCCCTTGATGTTAAACATGGTTGATATGGTCGGGGTTGTTGTGAACTCGGCACGTGAATGTAATGTAAACAAGAGCAGACGGATAACACATATGCTTATATATAGATTAACTAAAAAGTTCAATAATTTAATAACGGTAAATTAGATCGATCTGAAATTTGTATACAATGCATTGTCATCCAAGAATCTATCTGTGGTTATAATTGTGAGGTCTCTAGGACCATCAGAAGTGGTTTAAGTTTAAGTGGACAGATTTGAAAAATTGTGGACAAACAGGAACGAAAGCGAGTTAATAAAAAACGTGGTAATATAAAAAGAAGTGAAAACAAGATTTTTAAAAAGCAGGTTTTTATAAGCGGACTAAAAAGAAGAACATATTTTTTTTTACAGAATTGTGAAGGAAAAATCTTTTTCTGGATTGATAAAAATTTTAAACTTATATATTCAAGTACTATGATATAATATGACTAAAAACGTGGGACGGACGCTTCTCATGAAGATAAAAGATATTTGAACGACGCCAGGCAGGAGTTTAGAATCACCGCGCAGCAAATTTTGTAAAATAAAGTTATTGCACAAAAAATGGACGTTGTGCAACTTTGCACACGAGTTTTTTTTAAACTTTGCACACGGTCCAACGAAGCTCAGACTTAGAGGTGAAGTCCAATTAGTCCAGTAGAGAAAATTCGTTTATTTGTGTACTATTTGTTCGTTGAGGAAGATTCTTTGCCGAAACGTTTGCTGATGTGTTACGTCCTGTCAGGCTAACTCATACCATGTTTATATGTTATACATTTTCTAATTTAAAAACCTGGTTGAAGTCTCACCCCCATTATTTTAATAGTGGCAATAAAGGGGTAAAAGAACAGGCACAAACAGACTTTTTTAAAAATTTAAAAAAAAAGTTTTTGCTGTGGCTTCATAGCTTACCCGTACGAAGCGGACGTGTTAACCAGTACACTTCGAATATCACGTTATTCTGTGAAGGAACAATGCCACTGAACGGCAAGTGAAAGCAAGAGATTTGTTGCCACCCACTCCTATCCCCTTTTTTTCCTTTTCATCCCACCACGCTTGCCAACAGAGATTAGTTGACACCAACGAGGGTCATTCGTCATGCTTGGTTGCACATACTTGCAGGTTGCCTCGCATGGTCCCACCATGAAGAGAAGTATATATATAGATGATTCTGCGAAGAAGCCATTGAACTAACAAATTTCTTTAAATCTGCTTGATAGCTAGTAGTTGTGGTGCGAAGAAGATCTGTCAGGTGCTGATTACTAGTTACTGCTCAATGTTTTTATTTTATTAACTTCATTGTGGAGTACAAAGATTAACAGCAGTAGCTTGTACCGAAAATGGATATAAGTCGGCAACTAGCTTTCTTAAGTTGAGGATATTTTACTTCTTGCACGAGCTTTCAGAATTCCATCACAGATGGTGATTTGTGATTCATCACCAAACCCGGATCTTCCGGTAACTCTGACAGCTCCATTTCAGCAGCAGCATGTTCCATAACAATGTTCATAGAAAGCTGGAAACTATCTTTAATTACGTCTGTCATGAAGCGATTTATGAGAAAAGCGGAGCAAGATTTTAGTTGCCGCAAGTCAATAAATCTGGCTTGGAAATCTTCCAGAAATCCTTTTAACCTATCTCTATATGCACCAAGCCTTCTAAATTGAATTCCATCCTCAGAGTATGAGCTAACTCTATTCTGAAGAAGAGGAAAGTGCTTACACTCTCTTGACATGATATATCTTTTTGAAGAATCTGTATTTTGTTTTTAAAGCTAAAAACAGTCTGTATAACAAGGAAATAAGCTTATCCTTAATTTCCTTGCAACGAAAGGTTCAGAGTTTGTAGATGCATAATGTCAGTTAGAAACATCAAATTGTCCATACAAGCTTTGTCCACCAGCTGTGAATAATACTTATCTTTTTCTGAAAGGAACGCAGTAATCGTTTCAAGCTAGTCTACAAATCTGTTTAAAACATTGCTGGTAGATAACCACCTAACAACACAGTGAAATGAAAGGTCATCTTGTTTGTCTTCGAGATTTAGCTAACCAATGAAGTTTTTGAACTACCGGCGAATCTTTGCACTTGAACGAATGAAATTCACAATTTGTAGAACCGTCGTCATTACACTTTCGATTTTTAAAATATTTGGCTGCAAGATTTTCTTAGTGAATGATGTTATGTACAGGAAGGATATCCGGATATTTTGGATCATTCGTTAAAAGCCCCATCACACTTTTATTTTTACCAAGCATTGACGGTGCTTCATCCGTGCCACACTTACAAGTTTGTTTAGTGGTACACCAGCATCCAAAAGTATTTTATCAAGGGCGTTTTTTACATTAATATCGCGATTGGTATCTTTCAGTTCCCCCAAGTTTAATATGTCTTCTTATACAGCCACGTCTAATGAAACAACGAACGTACACCGCAGATTGTGGCGTATCTTGAATATCTGTTTATTCATCAAGAGCCAAATTGAATGCTAGACAGTTCTTTAAATCGTTCCTCATTTCTCTTTCAATATCAGCGTTATGTCTAAAATACGTCTCTCAGTGGTATGGCGTGACATTGGAATTTCTATTGTCAGTCACCGAGGTCTGTAATTATTTGGATCTAATATTGAAATCACTTCTTGGATATTTTTCTTAATAAAGTCCCAATCAAAAAAAGGTCGTTTAGCAAGATCAATATTCCAAGCAATGACTTGAAGTGACACCTTCTTTGCTAAAAGCAGAAAGTAATGTCTGCTGTTGACACATCCAAGACTTTAACTCAGCAAGCTTGCTTTTTAAATCCCTTATATTAAGATTTATCTATTGTTAAAATCAAATGTGAAATTGAGATATGCCATTTTAAGAAGAAAAAAATTGGTACCACGGACACGAAGGAGTTCAATTAGATTTAGAATTTCAAATGGCTTATCAGGTTTATATGTACTAAATTTGGTCTTTTATAACGTCCTATGTTATTCGGACTAAAAATGAATTAACATAACATATTCAATTCAAAATACACATTAATTAAGCATTTTAAGGTTTACTTAATTTAGTTTAATCTACTCATGTTAATAAGTCCGGTAGCCAAAGTTCAAGTGTATATAGCTGATGTAAAAGCGAAACCGAATATTAATGTTATAATATAATGACACCTCTAAATTTAAGATGCGTACCCGAAAACGTGCGCACCGCAATTCTACAATAATAGATTTTTCAAAAGGGACCACTCAAAATAAAGTATTCGAAAAAAAAATACTGCTCCAAAAATAACTCATTTTGAATGTCCTCATGAAGCTGTTAAATATGGAAATTAGATTTCATATTTATCTCTTTGTCTCAAAATTTTCTGATCTGTTAATTGATGGCTTTCGGGCAAAAGGGACAATTACAAAAAAATATACGTTAACCATCTGCAGGTTAAAAGGAACCGTCCCGCAAATTTGACCCCCGTCCATCATTTGGCTTTTCCGTGATTGTGGAACTTACAGTCGAAAAGTGAAACATACAAACATACAAACATACAAACACCAACTGAGCTTTATATATTTTATTTATAACTTAACGTCATGGAAAAGATAATATTAAGATTTTTCCCCTAAATTATTCTAGTGTGATGTGTAAGGATATTGATACAGAAAATAAGTGTCTCTCCTTAACTGTAAACTTAAACTTTGTTTTTACTGACTATATTTTAACTACAAGTGCAAGCTGTGTGTGAAAAAAAATATTACTAACAGCTTAAGCCACGATAAAGCATTTATGAGGAAACTAAAAATATTTTTAAAAAATGTATTTTATTATCATTATTATTTTATTTTAAATTTTGTATAGCTTTATACTGGAAAGAAATTTTAGCTTTATTTTTCCATTGTCTAATAATTTTTTTTCTCAAGATTTAAAGCAGATCACCTACTGTGCATTTTACTCTGCATATATATTGTATGTGTGTGTGTGTGTTTTCTTACTTTCTTTCTTATTTTTTAAAATCTTACACAATATATATTAATATGAAAGAACCTTAGCTTCATGCCAGTTAGCCGCAGATTGAGTGTATAGAAAAAAAATTTGTCTTCAACACACTTTGATTCTTTGTGTTTACATTTAGGAATGTCATCTTTAACAAATATATATTGCACCTAAGCGCGTCTGTCAGTCAGTGTGAAGCCCCGATACGGGGTAACTCCCGATTATAAAAAAAATTATTGAAAATTAAGACGTACATAATTAAATATTTAAAAAATATTTTTTTAAAAAGGACACGCTTTTAACATTATCACTACTTTTAGTTATGTCTCATATATAAGGGATTTATAGTCAAAAACTTTGTTTCTACAGCTATTTTTACTAGTCTTATATTAGCTTGCTTTGTAAGTTTAATCGGAACCGTCCGTCCAACTATTTGTTTATAATTTTTTCACGTGCCCAGTTCACGCGTTGACGCCGACCGTCACTGTTCACACCCCCTACCGTCCCTGCGCCCAGGGGAGATAAAAACCAGGGGATATAATTCTGTTTCATTCTGTAAATGTCGCGTTTGAACATAATCACTACTTTTAGTTATGTCTCATATATATCTTATCTGTTTACAGGGATATAAGGGATTTATAAGCAAAAGAATAAGCTGGCTTTGCACTTACTGTAAAATGCGTAGACTAAAAAGTAGAAAATTAGTGCATTTTTAATATAAGACTAGTTTTTAAAAAGTGTTTTTAAGGTTAATTATTTAAAACTTATAATAAAAACTATTTAAAATTCACGTCTGAAGCCCACACATCTTTTTTACAACTATATATTTGAATACTAAACGCGTCATAAGCACCCGCCCAACGTTTTATGTCACGATGATGTGTTCACGTGGTGAACTCACGGATGTGAACAAAGCAGACGAGTACCGATGCTTATATAAAGACTATAGATAAACTAAAAATGCAATAATTTCAATACAGTACATTCGATCGATCTGAAATTTTGATGCAATGCATTGTCATCCAAGTTCTATATGTGGTAAAATTTTGAGATCTCTAGGACCATTAAAACAGGTTTAATTTTACGTTTCAATATTTGATTGAAGGGTGGATGGATACAACATACAAACATTGTGACTTAAATAAAAGCGTGTAAAATAATAAACATTTTGGTGTCGAGATTAACAAGAAGGCGTTCCTCGCCATAAAATATTGTGACGTGACGTAATAGTTTGAGCTCATATTAATTTGTAAAAGGGAAAAAAATAGTCCCTATATATATATTGCGCCTCAGCGCTTCTGTCAGTCAGCCCGGTAACTCTTGATTTTGTTTTTTTAAAGTTTAAAATATAGAAGAAAAAACATAATGATTTTGATTCTGAGATTAACAGAGCGTGTGGTGTTTCGCGCCGTAAAATAATATATGATATCATGTCATAGTTTGAGCTTTTATTATAATAAATTGGGAAAAGAAAACAATGTAATAAGAAAAACCCGTAAAAAACCAAGTTTTTGACTATAAATCCTTTATGTACGAGAAGTAATTAAAAGAATGTTCATTATAATACGCAGCGCCAGACCATCCAGAAATACAAAATTGCAGTTGTGTCGTAAAACATGTTTAATATAATGCGCACCGATCAGGAATATGTTTATAAAAAGAGCTGTCAATAAAATACGCACCTAATTGCGCGACAGAAAGGTTGTTCAATATAATACGCACCGCGACGCTCTATCTCAAAAAATAGCATGATACATAGGAATAAATAAAATAATCTAAAAAATCAATAATTTAATTACGGTACATGCGATCGATCTGAAATTTTTAGACATTGTTTTTATCATCGGTACAAAACTGCCTGCAAAATTTCAGCTCGCTATCTTGCGAGCAAGTGGGTTAAAAATCGATCAAAAGGTTTGGCGACAAGCAAGCAAGGTCGGCCGCAGACACCACGAGTTAATATAAAGAATTTAATAAGAAAAACCCGTAAAAAACCAAGTTTTTGACTATAAATCCTTTATTTACGAGAAGTAACTAAAAGAATGTTCATTATAATACGCAGCGCCAGACCATCCAGAAATACAAAATTGAAGTTGTGTCGTAAAACATGTTTAATATAATACGCACCGATCAGGAATATGTTTATAAAAAGAGCTGTCAATAAAATACGCACCTTATTGCGCGACAGAAAGGTTGTTCAATATAATACGCACCGCGACGCTCTATCTCAAAAAATAGCATGATACATAGGAATAAAAAAAATAATCTAAAAAATCAATAATTTAATTACGGTACATGCGATCGATCTGAAATTTAGATACATTGTTTTTATCATCGGTACGAAACTGCCTGCAAAATTTCAGCTCGCTATCTTGCGAGCAAGTGGGTTAAAAATCGATCAAAAGTTTTGGCGACAAGCAAGCAAGCAAGCAAGCAAGGTCCGCCGCAGACACCACGAGTTAATATAAAGGATTTAATTTAAAAAAAACGTAAAAAAACATGTGTTTCACTATAAATCCTTTATGTACGCGACGTAACTAAAAGAATGTTCATAATAATACGCAGCGCAAGACCATCCAAAAATACAAAATTATAGTTATGTCTCGTAAAACGTGTTTAATATAATGCGCACCGATCAGGAATGTTTATAAAAAGTGTTGTCAATAAAATACCCACCTTATTGCGCGACAGAAAGGTTGTTCAATATAATACGCACTGCGACACTCTATCTCAAAAATAACATGATATATAGAGATAAATAAAATAATCTAAAATTTCAATAATTTAATTACAGTACATGCGATAGAACTGAAATTTTGATACATAGTTTTTATCATCGCCACGAAACTTCCTTCAAAATTTCAGCTCGCTAGCTTACGAGGAAGTGGGTTAAAAATCGATCCAAACTTTTGGAAACAGACAGGCAAGCAATCAAGGGTTCAAACAGACACCACGAGTTAATATAAAAGATTTAAACATGCTACAATTGCAAAAATAAGAATATTCGTTATGAATAAAAGATTTTTTTATAATTTAATGTTGGGGCCATAATTATATGCTTATGCGTGCTTCATAATTACTTCAAGGAAAGATCACGGGCAGACATTTTATCTAGCTTATATACATTTAAATGAGAGCAGAGGCGTAACAACGACTTGGCATCGGGGCAGTTGCCAAGGGTGCTGAGGGCTAATCTTTCAATTATCAATTTATTCTGAATAATTTAGTATTTTCCCTATTTTTCAAGGGCGCCAAAAATGAATTAGCCAAGGGCGCGGAAAATCCAGTTACGCCTCTGAATGAGAGAATCAGTCTTTCAGTATATTTTTTTAGATATGGTTTTCACGTTTAAATGATGTGAAAAGAAAATGAGTCCCGTGCCCATTGAAGTTATTAGACTATAGCGGACCGTCGATATTAGACTATAGCGGACCGTCGTTATTAGACTATAGCGAACCGTCGTTATTAGACTATAGCGGACCGTCGTTATTAGACTATAGCGGACCATCGTTATTAGACTATAGCGGACCGTCGTTATTAGACTATAGCGGACCGTCGTTATTAGACTATAGCGGACCGTCGTTATTAGACTATAGCGGACCGTCGTTATTAGACTATAGCGGACCGTCGTTATTAGACTATAGCGAACCGTCGTTATTAGACTATAGCGGACCGTCGTTATTAGACTATAGCGGACCGTCGTTATTAGACTATAGCGGACCGTCGTTATTAGACTATAGCGAACCGTCGTTATTAGACTATAGCGGACCGTCGTTATTAGACTATAGCGGACCGTCGTTATTAGACTATAGCGGACCGTCGTTATTAGACTATAGCGAACCGTCGTTATTAAACTATAGCGGACCGTCGTTATTAGACTATAGCGAACCGTCGTTATTAGACTATAGCGAACCGTCGTTATTAGACTATAGCGGACCGTCGTTATTAGACTATAGCGGACCGTCGTTATTAGACTATAACGGACCGTCGTTATTAGACTATAGCGGACCGTCGTTATTGTGACACAGGAGTTAGGAAAAAAACATGCGTTATTAAAGGAAAAAAAACAATGATGATCATCATTTAAATCCGTTATGCTTTCTACACTCTTTACAATTCCGTATCGTTAATTCACGAAGAAAAGGGTTGTTCTCTTGCTAAACGACTTTTGTGATTCATTTATACTCATCTATACATTTTAAGTGAAATATAATAGCCGTAACAAAGCACGGGCATTGCGCTAGATATCCTATATCGCTTTCAACCATAAATTAACACATCTGCTTCAGGCGTCCAAACAGAATAAACAATGTCTCGCTCACGTCCGAGATTATGGCCGCGCACGATTATTGGAAATGTCATTACACCTTCAGTTTTACTTTACAAACATTTAGAGGAAAGATAAGCAACTTGAGGGTTGAACTAAATTATGGGGAAGGCGTTGGCCGACTTCCTCTTGTATATTTTTAAAAAGTATTTTGAACAGTGAGGCACACCTGGTTCAGCCCCTGCCATTCTGTAGGCAAATAGTTGAAGCTAAGTAGTTCGTGCTCTCCTCAACAAACAGAGGATGTACGGTCACTTAATAAGATGATAAAGTGAGTCTCCAAAATAGGTCTGGTAAAGCGCAAAACAGCACCAGTTGTAAGTAAACTGGCTCATGTTGCGGACCGAGCCAATGTAAATGTTGCAGGATATGAAGACAGGCATTGATGTCTTTGTTGTCCGTCCTGTGTCTTAGCTTGGCTGAGTCTTGAGACATGACTTCCAGCGCGATTTATCCGTGAGAAGCCTTGAGACAATTAATCAATGGTACTGAGACAGTCCAATTATTTCTCAGTGCCTCACCGACAACGACTAAAAAAAAGTATAGAAGATATATTTTAAACATTTTAAGACATTATCGTAAAGTCGATTAATTGTTATAATCTGACATTTAACATTTTATTTAGTAATCCATAGGCAATAAATTATACTGATTATTAGAGAGATTAGAACAAGCTTGAATTCGTGCCTAATATATACGTTATGTTATCAAGTTCGTGATCAGACATAAATTGTGACCCATGGTTTCATCAGAATGGGATTGAGACCTTTGCTTGTATTACACTAAAACGACTTGTAAGAACATCATGAAATAACTGGTTTTCTCACGTTATTAGATGAGCGTGTATCAACACTTGGAAAAATCAATCAAACATTGAAAAAGTTTTGATCACAAAATAGCTCCATAATTTTATTTAACCAATTGAGAATATTTTGCCTCAGAGATTAGTTGCTTCTTGTTAACAGTCCATTCGAGGATTATGTGGTCTGGCCTACGCCCTTGTCAAATATTTGGACATTAATATCCCTTTAGCCCCAATCCTGCCTGGGGAATAGGAAAAGGGCTCATCTCTAATGGACGTGGCAGGAAAATAACGCATGAGCTTATAAATTATGAAATAAAACATTTATTTTGCTTTTTGTAGAGATGATGTTAAGTTTAAGTTTTATAAATAAAACGGTATTTCCGATGTTGCGGAATTAGTAAGATTGAAATATTAAGGTCAATGTACATAGAATTTGGGAAACTAATGGAGATGCAATAAAATGAACGTCACTTCTAAATGCTTTACATTACAAGAGAAATATATTTTTAAAAAGGGGCTTAATTTGGTTACCATGTTTCGGATAATAAGCCTCAAGTAAATATACTTGTCCATTATGGTCCTACATTCTTTTGTTTAAATTTTTCTTGAAGATAATTGTTTTATGTGCTGTTGATATATAGGTCTTATGAATGTGCTGATTATCAAGCAATTTCAAGCAGTTTACTTCTCGGTTATAGTTAATTAAAAGATTTTTGGTAATTACGTTTTAAATGATTTGTTTTAAAAAATGTGTGGAAAAATCCAAAAGACTCAATTTTCCTTTCAAACATAAACTATAACATAACAAGTACGACAATAACATATTTGGGGTAAACTAAACTAAAATCAAGTGAAACTAAGCTCTTCTTTGGAAAGATAAAAGGGGGAAAGTGATCAAGAAATCTGAATTTTATCTATCTATTACACTCGGTCCTTTTATATAGAAGATAATTGCGTCCACAGGCCACGGCTATGAGAGGATTGTATGGCACAATGACAGCCGCTTTGTTTTTTCCTAATTAGTTTCAGGCACCCATTAGGAGCTGGGTGGGCTCATGGACATCCTTTGCCCCGGAAACAAATCCATGACTTCACGGAGATTCAATCATGTGACCATCAGTACCAGAGGCAGCGTTAGTTACGCGCGAGGCCTGGTGCAACAATGAGGTGTATCACTTAAATCTTATTCTTTTTTCCGTTGTGGTTTTAACTGTAACTTTATAGATACTTCCTCCTTTTTTCTATATCATGTGTCCTTGTTTGTTTTTGTTTTTCCTTTCATTTTATTTTACATGAATATTTTAAATTATTTTATGATATAATATGTTTTAAGAATTTAAATATATGTAAGTACCTATTTTATGTTATTGTACTGATGAAGGCATTAACCGAAACGTCTATTGTCGTTTTAGTTTAAAATAAAGCTCAAATTTACTGTTTTAATTGCAAAATTTGTTTGTGTATTTTGTATTTTATTTCAAAACTTTATCGCAGTCCCATTCTGTATGATGCCACCCCCAAAGGCCGCTCCTGATCTGTACGCCAGTCGAGTGCGCATGCCACTCCACTACCGTTTAATAAAAAATATTCATTTGAAAGTCACCAACATTCAATGCTTTTTTAATGATTGATTTAATCTTTACAGTCATACAAGTGGTTCAAAAACTAAATTGATCTCACCAGACACCACACAAAAAAAATGAAATCGACCACAACACAAAAATTAAAGCTGATACTGTAGCAATGCATAACATGACGTCAAAGTAAGAGAATGGGCCGATGTCGCGCAAGACAATATATTTTAGTGGCAAAGTCAACAAGACAACATATTTTAGTGGCAAAGTCAACAAGACAACATATTTTAGTGGCAAAATCAAAATAAAGTACGATCCCCAGGGACTTCCTGCTGCAATATAAAAAATAAATATCTTATACTTATCACTAAAGTATGGCTATATGGAAGAATATGCACCGGTTTTTTTTAAGAATTTATTTTAGAACAAATATTTTTTAAAAATTGCTTCACTTCGCCACACAGTCCCTTTCAGAAGGTTTCCATCGTGGATGGCCTAGAAAGAAGTTCGTCGGAGTGCGCTCCCTCTTTTGAAGTAATTAGGCCAAGATTACTCAGTGCTTGAGAAAATGTAATGATTACAATAATACAAAAACGTCTAAAGACACGATTCTTTAAATAGAATTTTGAACATCAGGGTACGTTGAATGTGTGCAAATCTTACACGAGAAAAAGAGTTATAGAAAAAAAAACATCATCATCAAAGCGATGACCAAATACACGTGAATAAGAGTTGACCTACAGAATATAAAGAGCACACATGAAGTGTATCACTTAAATCTTATTCCTAAAAAGGTTTTTGCCTTCAGTAAAACTTGAAGAAAGTGAAAAAGACTTCGAAATAAAATAATCTAAAAAATCAATAATTTAATTACGGTACATGCGATCGATCTGAAATTTTGATACATTGTTTTTATCATCGGTACGAAACTGCCTGAAAATTTCAGCTCGCTATCTTGCGAGCAAGTGGGTTAAAAATCGATCAAAAGTTTTGGCGACAAGGTCGGTCGGCCGCAGACACCACGAGTTAATATAAAGGATTTAATATAAGAAAAACACATAAAAAAACCAAGTTTTTGACTATAAATCCTTTATGTACGAGAAGTAATTAAAAGAATGGTCATTATAATACGCAGCGCCAGACCATCCAGAATTACAAAATTGCAGTTGTGTCGTAAAACATGTTTAATATAATGCGCACCGATCAGGAATATGTTTATAAAAAGAGCTGTCAATAAAATACGCACCTTATTGCGCGACAGAAAGGTTGTTCAATATAATACGCACCGCGACGCTCTATCTCAAAAAATAGCATGATACATAGGAATAAATAAAATAATCTAAAAAATCAATAATTTAATTACGGCACATGCGATCGATCTGAAATTTTAATACATTGTTTTTATCATCGGTATGAAACTGTCTGCAAAATTTCAGCTCGCTATCTTGCGAGCAAGTGGGTTAAAAATCGATCAAAAGTTTTGGCGACAAGCAAGCAAGCAAGCAAGGTCGGCCGCAGACACCACGAGTTAATATAAAGGATTTAATAAGAAAAACCCGTAAAAAACCAAGTTTTTGACTATACATCCTTTATGTACGAGAAGTAACTAAAAGAATGTTCATTATAATACGCAGCGCAAGACCATCCAAAAATACAAAATTGCAGTTGTGTCGTAAAACATGTTTAATATAATGCGCACCGATCAGGAATATGTTTATAAAAAGAGTTTGTCAATAAAATATGCACCTTATTGCGCGACAGAAAGGTTGTTCAATATAATACGCAACGCGACGCTCTATCTCAAAAAATAGCATGATACATAGGAATAAATAAAATAATCTAAAAAATCAATAATTTAATTACGGTACATGCGATCGATCTGAAATTTTGATTTTTATCATCGCACAAAACTGCCTGCAAAATTTCAGCTCGCTAGCGTTTGCGAGAAAGTGGGTTAAAAATCGATCAAAACGTTTTGGCGACAAGCAGCGTAGGGTCGCGCAGACACCACAAGTTAATATAAAGGATTTAAAAAGAGCAATGGTTTATTTTTATGTTGGTAACCCGAGTGTGTGAATAAGCATGTGCGCGAGTGTGTTCATGTGTGTGTGTGTGTGTGTACGTCTGTGTGTGCGTGTGAGTGTGTTTGTTGTGAACTAACGATTGATTTCATAGATTGCTAAAAATGAAAAATAAAGATTGAAAAGTACTTACCAGTTCTTTCTAAGAAGAAATTGGTTTATGTATTGTTACAATATGCACTGGGTTAAGATTGGGAGTAATTGGTGGCATTATTTATTATATAGAGGGCAACCTTTGTGAACTTTTGAAGGGTGCTTCTCTTTGGTAATGGCGAGCGTCAATAACTTTCAAAAGCGTCATCCAAACCTGGGTGGAAATGGCGCTATATTACCAACTGTTAACATGTTTATAACATATAAGTAAAATGTAAACACAATTTTTTTTTAAAAGGACACGCTTTTATTTACAAACATTTACAGACTGAAACGCGCTGATCACCTCTGCCCTTGATGAAAACACGGGAATTCGGTAAACCAGGGCTGGAGTGAAACCAGTTAGCCGTGGAGGTCAACTCTAGCAGACGACTATACATCGAATAAAATGTAAAAATATCTTTTTTTAAAAGGGACACGCTTTTATTTACAAACATTGACAGACTGAAACGCGCTGATCTCCCTTGCCCCTGATGTAAACACGGGAATTCGGTAAACCAGGGCTGGAGTGAAACCAGTGAGCCGTGGAGGTCAACTCTAGCAGACGACTATACATTCTAAATAGTGATAAATATTTAAAAAAATATTTTTTTTAAAAAGGACACGCTTTTAACATAATCACTACTTTTAGTTATGTGTCATATATAAGGGATTTATAGTCAAAAACTTTGTTTTTTCAGCTATTTTTTAAAACTTATAATAAAAACTCTTTAAAATTCACGTCTGAAGCCCATACATCTTTTTTACCACTATTTTTTTTATACGAAAAACCTCATAAGCGCCCGCCGAACGTTTTACACCACTGTAAAGTGTTCACGTAGTGAACTCGTTGATGTCAACAAACCAGACGGGTACCGATGCTTATATATAGAATATAGATAAAATAAAAATGCAATAATTTCATTATTCACATTCGATCGATCTGAAATTTTGATACAATGCATTGCAATCCAAGATATAACTGTGGTAAAATGTTTAGATCTCTAGGACCATCAAAAGTGGTATAATTTTACGTTTCAAGTTTTGAAAGAAAGATGGATGGAAGGATGGATGGATGGATGGATACAACATACAAACAATGTGACTTAAATAAGTAAAAATGTAAAAAAAATAATATTTTTTTTCAAAGAACACGCTTTAATTTACATATAGAAATTGCACTAAAGATGTATAATACAATTAAAAAAAACATGTTCCCCTAACTGAAATTGAACCTCGTACCCCCATGTCGGCAATCGATCACGCTTATATTTCGGCCAGCAAGACTTGATGTTTGTAGTACTTTTTAAAGTTATAATAATTGTATCCCTCTAGGGTGAATTGAGGCATGGTTCATTGACGCAAGTGATACTATTTTATATAGACAAACACTAAAAACTAAAAGTACAATAATTTCAATACGGTACATTCGATCGATCTGAAATTTTGATACAATGCATTGTCATCCAAGATCTATCTGTGGTTAACTTTTTAGATCTCTAGGACCATCAAAAGTGGTATAATTGTACGTTTCAAGTTTTGAAGGAAGGATGGATGGATGGAAGGATGGATGGATGGATACAACATACAAACAATGTGACTTAAATAAAAACGCGTGTAATAAAAATGTTTAAAATTAGGCCGAGCACTGTGTTTAAATTTAAAGTCCTATCTTTGCGATATAACTGCAGGAATATATGAAAAGCTATTTAAATATGTGCTATAACTTTGTGTTTTCCTAGGCATATCATCAGAACTAGCACTGCAAGTGTGACATCTGTAGAAAAATTCTAACAGACACTATGGCAAGCAGGAAGTGGAACCTTTGTGAAATTTTGATGGGTATTTTTCAATAATAAAATCTGGGTTGAACTTCTTTTATCTTAGCCACTGTAATTAACTATAGAAATATATTTGACAAAATGAATTAAGTGCTTACGAACTATCAAACTTATATTTTAATATAAGTTTTTATACATCTTCGTGTATAATTGGATGGAAAAAATTGTATACGGGCTTATAATAACATCAAATTTGCATAAACTTAAATTTATAAATAGAAAAATAAACAAGGAACCGCATTTTTGCATTAACAAGTGATGTGTGATAAACAAAGGCAAATATTTGTTAGGTTTAAGATTTAATTACCTTAGGTTTTTTTACGTAATACAAGTGAGTGATATGGATCGATTGCTCTATAAACTGACACTAAGGAAATATGTATTGAAAGTAAACGCTCAGGGATTTTAAATAAGAAAATGGAATATGTATAGGAGTTATATACACTGGTGTAAGAGTGAGGCTAATAAGCGGAATATTTATTTTTATAAAGAGGGGCAACTTTGTTAACTATTTGAAGGGTGCTTTTCATTTTTAGGGGCAGGAGTTAATAATATGACCGAACCCTGGGTGGCAGCAACATAATTTTTTTAGCCACTGATAATATCCTTTTTTGAAAAGCTTAAGCTAAACCAACAGAGTAAATTGTAAGCCCAAACCCTGCGACACAACGTGTGTCTTTTAAACAAATAAACCCTAACCCCCTACCCTAGGCATCGATATTCACATAAGTATTATATAGCTCAATAAAAACATAACTAATTTGTTCCGAATAAAGGTCATGCATAAACTGTAAAGGAATGGATGTTGTGGATTAACGGGTAGACGAATGATAAAGTTTACCTTAAAAATAAAAACGTAATAAATTGTGGAATATTGCGATGGCATGGTACGTGCTTCGGTTAATAATTCTAGAGTTGTCAATTGGTGCAAGTGTGTGTGTGGAAGGACTATGTGGGTGCGTGTGTGTTTTTTGGTTATTTCTATGTCTGCTAATGTTGCGTCTCTAACAAGACTACCTGTATTTATTATCTTAAACCATTCATATTTGTTTGAAATTACCTCTTGACAGTGATTTCGTTATTGTAATATATTATTGGTTTTAGCATCAGAAAAAAATATATTGCAAGGTGGTATGATTTTTTGATAAATCAGTCAACTTTATGCAGGCAAATAACAACATTAAATTCCCTATTTTTTTATAAATATATCATGCAATCACAATGGTATTTGATACATAAAGCAAGTGATTAGTAAAGAAAACAATAAAATTGTTTTTTAGGTTGGGGATTTATTTACCTCAGGTGCTTAAATAAAATACGTGATTTTTTTTTCTGGAACGATTGCTTAATAAACTGCCCCAAAGGAATATATTGATGAAAAAAAAGTTCGGTACTGTTAAAGACGAAAATGGATTATATATAGGGGTTATATGCACGAGCGTAAGATTGTAGCTAATAAATGAAACAGTAATGTTTATATTGAGAGGTAACTTTATGACCTTAAGAAACGTAATTTTCATTGGTGGGGGCAGGAGTTAATAATATCCTGGGTAGCATAAACACTATAGCTTAGTAACTGTTATATACTTTTTGCATAACTTAAACTAAACCAGCAGGGTAAATTTTAAGCCCAAACCTTGCGATGCAAAGTGTTTCTTTAAAATAAATAAACCCCATACACACCTTACTTTAGCATCAATATTCACATAAATAATATCTGGCGCATTAAAAAAAATATCATATTAATTTGACTAAGGTCATGCTTAGACTGGAAATAGAAAGAATGTTTTTGAGAGCTTTTCCCATAAAAACAGTAATCCTAAGAAAATGTATTTAAGAGCTAACGAATGATGAAACATCCGTTGAAAAATAAAATTGAGTAGATTTCTAGAACAATGCGGTTGCATGGTATACGCTTCGGGTTAAAAACGTTACTGTTATTGAAGGTGTAAATGTATTAAGTGTAAAGATACATCACGTGTATGACGACTTATATATAGTGTTAAGTATTTTGACTCTATTGTCTAGGAGTAATATTAATCATTTGGCTCCAGCCCCCAGTACTACAATACGTAAGTACAAGTTAGAACTACACAACTACGTATAACTACTACTATATCTAAACACATACAAATAATGACGCACAACACCTCTTTATACAAAAAGAGATAATATTTAATACATTAAATAAAATATATATATATAAATACGACATAGAATATATTTAGCAACATATATGGTTGGACAATACACCACATAAGACAAACGACTGAATCTAACAATGATTCGCGTTTGACCCAACTCCCCTCTGGTCAAACGGGTGTGGCCAATGGATGAGTGACTGTTACTTATACGTCACTGCCTCTATCTGCTCCGCAGTCAAGCGTAGCGTCTCCCAATTTGGTTGGGCAATTCTTTTCCGGAGGTCAGTCCGGGGTCAAGACTCAGCTATGTGGAATGATTGACAGTCTGCTTGGTCTGCTCACAGGGATGAGCGTCTTCCACAGTGGTTCTCACGTTTAGAGATGGGGTCGCCTTGTCCCCTTCTTCAAAGCAGCACGTCTCCTGTCTGGTCTGCTATAGGTTAGCTTGCCTAACCGCTATTCTCCGCTATGACCTACTATACTAGCTGGGAACAAACTTCTCAGCTAGGCTCCTCTAATCGAACAGTCTAACACCTCAGAACTCAATCTTATGGTGGTCTGTGACTGTGATCTTCTGAGAGAGAGAGGACGCCTTAGGGTTTTGCTGGGGTATATATTGGGCTGCTCACCGCGTGGGTGGCGACCCGCTGTCCTAGATTCCGAGCCGTTATTATTGGCTATTCAACTGGGTGGCATGGGTCAGCGTGCAACTCTTAATTTGATTGGTCAGCCCTCATGTACCAATTCCTTTGCACGTGCTCGCATGCATACATTCAGGCGTCATCAGGCACCTGACACGTGATCACATGTGACTTAAGTAGTTGTAGCGTCCTAATAAATTATCCATGACTCATCAGATTATTCCAAAATCTTTGTCCACTCAAGGTCAGCGTCTAAACCCCTATCCCCCAATGGTTCTAAAATCTGAATAGAGATTCTCAAACCATTATTAAGGTACTTTCAACACTCCCCCTCTCTTACTCTTGTGACAATACACCCTGTATTGTCACATTGCCTAGCAAAGTTGCGAGAACAATTTTGAAGACTATAGAAAAAAAAATTAACATCAAATATTGTACATATAGATTCAAAAATACACAATAGTAAACACATCATCAATATCTTACATATTCTTAATATAATAACATTAGAAAAGCAATTACAAATTATGTCAATGACAATATTTTCAAAAGAAATCAAGTAACACTTAATTTTGAAGAATAACGTGTATCCAATATTAAATAGACTCAATTTTAGAATTATATGTCTTTATATCCGACATACAACATTAGTAACTATACATGCCATCAAGTTTTAGGTTACTATTTATAAAAAAATTCGTAACATCATATTTTTATCTGTAACGAGAAAATAGAACATGTAATATTATTAGCATTTTCATGTACAAAAAATTAGAGAAAAATATACATATAAATATTTTACACCATCCTGTAATTAATATTTATCATCAATAAGTATGTTTTATAATTTATAAGACATATTAAATCTTTGACGTGGCAATATCTATTTTATAAGAACATATAAAATAAACTCGTGTAGCTGTCAAATTTATTAAGTAAAATGAAGACAGAAAAATGAGAGCAGGATATAATTATTTAAATTATCTCAATTGAAATTGTATAAACAAACTATGTTATCAATCATAACTTCTGGATAAAAAATCAGCTACCACATTTTCAGTACCTTTAATGTAGCTAATATCAAATACAAATTCCTGCAGGGCTAGCGCCCATCTACAAATTCTAGGGTTGGCAAAATTAGATGTTTGTAGGTAACTAAGACATTTGTGGTCACATTGCAATTGGAACTTTGACCCTAGGAGGTACCTGGATAGTTTCTTCACTGCCCATACAATAGCCAAACACTCTCTCTCAATGGTAGAGTATCTGGTCTCTCTGTCTAGTAATTTTCGGCTTATGTACTTTACCGGGTGGAGGACTCCTCGCCTCTCCTGCATTAGACAGGCACCCATTTCCTGTTGTAGAAGCATCTGTACTAACAACAAATGGCAGATTAACATTAGGCAGCATAAGGATGGGATAACTGGAAAGGAGAGTTTGAATTGTCCTTAGTGCACTGTCACACTCAACAGTCCACACTATTTTATTCGACTTACCTTTTTTTGTTAAATCAGTAAGTGGTGCTGTGAGTGTCGCAAACCCTGGAATAAATTTACTGTAATACGAGGCTAATCCTATAAGGCTACGGACCTGCTTTTTTGTTTTTGGCTGTTGTAACTTTAAAATTTTGTCAATATTATCAGGGTCCGGTTTTAAAATACCTTCTCCCACAATGTGGCCAAGAAATTTTATGCTTGAGTAACCCAATTCCAATTTGGAGGGTTTTACTGTAAATCCTGATTCTTTTAGTCGAAGGAATACTTCTCTTAATTCGTTGATATGCTCCTCCCAGTTGTTAGAAAATATGCATATGTCATCAAAGTATGTAATTACTTGATTCATCCCCTTAAATAGTTTTCTAACTATTTTGTTAAATGTTAGTGGAGCAGTAGCAAGACCAAAAGGCATGTATTTAAATTGGTACAACCCTGATGGTACTCTAAATGCTGTTAAAGCTTTGCTTTGCTCATCTAAAGGTATTTGCCAATATCCTTTAGTTAAATCCAGCTTGCTGAAATATTTAGAACTATGAAGTTTCGACATCATTTCTTCCTGATCTGGTATCACTTCAGCTACGAATTTAGTAATAGAATTTAATTTTCTGAAATCCACACATGTCCTAATTGTTCCGTCCTTCTTTTTGACTAAAACGATAGGTGCCGCGTAAGGTGAATTAGACTCCTCAATTACCTCTAACTTTAACATCTGCTCTATTTCTTCTGCTAGCACTTTTTGCAGATTATATGGTATTGCATAAGGTTTAAGTGTAATAGGTGTAGTTGACGTTACCTCAATCGTATGATGTCCGAGATTTGTTTTTCCTGGGATGTCGGAGACAACTGAGTTGAACTCTGATAACAGGTTATTTAGTTGGCTTATCTGCCCTTGCGTTAACTCTGGATTAAATTTTATAGTATTGACTGATTCAGCATGTGAATCCAGGGTTGGCACTCTCGTTACTTCTGCATCACATTCGTTATCATAGTCATCTGTTTCGTTAACGACCGATGCAAGGGAACCGTGCAAAATGTGATACTGTTCTGTCTGCTCCTTAGCTATAGGCGGAGGGTTCGTTTTTCTTTCATGAAATTTCCACAGTCTATTTACGTGATATGTTTTCAATGATTTTCCTTTCTTAATCTGGACATTAAATTTTGATAGTTTTCTATGTACCAGATAAGGACCGTCCCATTGCAGCATCAGTTTGTTGCCTTTTTTTGGTTTCAGTATCAGTACGTGATCTCCTTCTTGTATGTCTTTGTCTTTTGCATGTTTATCATAGTATGCTTTTGCCTGGCGCTGTTTTATTCTTGCATGGGCTATTGCTGTCTGTGTTACTAACTGTAATCTATTTCTCAGATCTATTAAGTAGTCATATACCGGTTTTTGATCATCATCCACATCGTTGTTTGTGAAAATGTGTTTTAATATTGACATAGGACCACGCACTTTTCTACCAAATACGAGCTCATATGGAGAAATACCAGTTGTTTCATTAGGGATTTCCCGATAAGCAAATAGTGCAGCTGAGATAAATCTATCCCAGTTTTGTGGTTCGTTTTCTGCCACTTTCCTAAGTATAGATTTGAGCGTTCCGTTAAATCTCTCAACCATGCCATTTGATTGAGGGTGGTATATGGATGATTTGGTCGGATGAATGTTAAAAAAACTACAGACTTGGTGGTATATGTCAGATCTGAATTGTGGACCGTTGTCAGATAGTATAGTATGGGGAAAACCTATTCGGCAAAAAATGCTAAACAGTCCCTCTTGAACGTCTTCTGACGTTATATTCTTTAATGCTATGGCTTCAGGCCATCTTGTAGCTGTGTCCACAAGGGTTAAAACGTACCTATTTTTTCTGTCTGTCATTTGCAGAGGTCCTACAATGTCTATAGCTACTTTGGTAAATGGCGTACCTATAACCTCCATCGTTCCTAGTTCTACCTTGCATACTCGGCCTGCCGGTCTAGCTTTTTGGCATGTTGGACAGGATTTAACATAAGCCTTAATGTCTTTGTCTACATGAGGCCAAAAAAATTCGGAATAAACCCTATCTTTAGTTCGTCGAATGGACATGTGCCCCGCTAATGGAGAGCTATGTGCCGTTTCTAATACTAGTTGTCTTCTGTTTGTAGGAACGACAAGTTTGCTATCCACTCTAGAGTGGTCTGAATGGTAGATGAAATCACGGTACAAGAGACCATTTTTTTCTACATATGTTACAGCTCCCGTCTTTGTTAGCTGTTGTGTGCCAAGTTTAGCGTCTTCCCACAGGTGTTGGAGGTCAGGGTCATTTAATTGATCCTGGCGAAGGTCAGTACTGACCGTGTCAATTCTTTGGTAGGGCGGCATCAAAGGTTTCTCTTTGTTCGCCCGCTTCGCTGAGCCACGCGTTACTGCGCCCGCGGGTAAACATGACGTAGTAGCGTCCCCTACGTTCCCTATTATTACGTCGGCTACTGGGTCATCAAACAAAGCTGCGAGAAATGTTCCCGTTATGTATGGCGTCTTTATCTGCACCTGCGCCGTAGGGAACTGTCGGATTGTGCCGTCTATTAGTTTCAATGTAAACTTTTCTTGTGAATAATTGTTAGGGGGTACTAACGATTTTCGACATCCTACAATACTACATCCACTATCTCTTAAGACTGATACTTTCTTGTCGAATAATAAGCCCTTACTAAATTTCAATGTGCCTAACGATTTCTTATGAATATTTTCCTTTGTTTCCATGCTGTCTAGTGTTTTTTGCCTACAAGGTATCGGCATATTTGCTGTGCTTATGTTGTGTTTGCATGCGTTACAGTGTTGTAAGCATTCGTTCTTTACGTTATGTAGTCAGAATTGTCGCGCTGGCTTTTTCTGTGGTCTTCCTTGTCTGTGGTTGTTGTATTTGTTTCCAAATTCTTTATTTCCTTGGTAATTGTATCCTCCCGGCTTTTGAGGTGATTGATTGTTGGAGTGAAATCGTTGCACACGTGTGACGTCATCCACTGGTGCATTTCTGGTTCTATTTAATCGACACTCATTAGCTATGTGTCCCATTTTGTTGCATGCATAGCAGACAATAGATCCTGAATTGTGAGGTACAGATCGTGACCTATATCTCGGGGAAGATTGTGGCATAATAGCTGCCGCAGCATCAACAATAGGCATTGTTTTATAGCTGTTCGGTCGTGAAATTTTTCCATCGTGGATGGACTTTAACATATCTACTTGTGCTAGAACCTCTGGACAATTTTTCGGTTCTTTGAGTAAAATTGATTTTAAGGCACTTGTGTTAACATGTAATAATATTTTATTAAGGCAGAGTAGATCTCTCAGTCCGTCAAAGGTTTTAGGTGTCTTTGTCGTGTCTATCCAGTTGTCCAATGTTCTAATTAGATTTGACTGGAAAGATCTAAAGTCATCTTGTACAGGCGCTAACGAGTTCCATTTAGCCCTATACGTCTCACTATTATAGCCTGCCTGACGCAGGAGTTGTGTCTTAGTTGTATCATAATTTGTCCTGTTTGTCAGCATGTCTTGTGTCGTCATAAATTGTCGTAGCTTAGCGGACAATTTAGTATGTAAGTGGTCAGCCCACTGTGTCTTGGGAATGCCACATCGCGTGGCAGTCAATTCGAACGACAATAAATAGCTGTCCAAATCTTCAGAGTCATTGTAGTTTGGTAAGTTCCTGTCAAGTCTGTCCCTATAGGGTGGCCTGTTTGTGTCTACCTCTGAATTATTGCCATTACTTGTGGTTAGGTCTCCTCTATTTGCTTCCGTCTCTATTCGCTTTAATTCCAATTCTCTATCTATCTCCATTTGTCTCTTTCTGAACTCATGTTCTTCTTGTCGTTGCTTTTCTCCCTGTATGTATTTATGAATTTCTTTGCCTTTAAACCCTATTTCGATGGCTTCCTCTCTGAGTTCTTGTATGGTTTTCATTGTTGCTGCTATGTCAGAGTTTGTCTGGCACGCGATACAACAATCTAAAAACGGCCACTAATAACGCACAACCAATTGATAAACGGTATGTCAATGAAATACAGCACAAGACAACTATAATTGACAACTGTAAGCCTACCGGGCAAAATCTAAAGAGTAAGAAAAGTTTTAGAAAAAGACCCTAGCGTATATCGCTTTTTCGGGTGTACGGTCTCAGACTAAAATATTCCTAGTATATGCTAAACATACATAAACGTCCATACTGGTCCATAGACTATCCTAACAACTACCCTATAGACTATCCTAACAACTACCCTATAGACTATCCTAACAACTACCCTATAGACTATCCTAACAACTACCCTATAGACTATCCTAACAACTACCCTATAGACTATCCTAACAACTACCCTATAGACTATCCTAACAACTACCCTATAGACTATCCTAACAACTACCCTATAGACTATCCTAACAACTACCCTATAGACTATCCTAACAACTACCCCATAGACTATCCTAACAACTACCCTATAGACTATCCTAACAACTACCCTATAGACTATCCTAACAACTACCCTATAGACTATCCTAACAACTACCCTATAGACTATCCTAACAACTACCCTATAGACTATCCTAACAACTACCCTATAGACTATCCTAACAACTACCCTATAGACTATCCTAACAACTACCCTATAGACTATCCTAACAACTACCCTATAGACTATCCTAACAACTACCCTATAGACTATCCTAACAACTACCCTATAGACTATCCTAACAACTACCCTATAGACTATCCTAACAACTACCCTATAGACTATCCTAACAACTACCCTATAGACTATCCTAACAACTACCCTATAGACTATCCTAACAACTACCCTATAGACTATCCTAACAACTACCCTATAGACTATCCTAACAACTACCCTATAGACTATCCTAACAACTACCCTATAGACTATCCTAACAACTACCATATAGACTATCCTAACAACTACCCTATAGACTATCCTAACAACTACCCTATAGACTATCCTAACAACTACCCTATAGACTATCCTAACAACTACCCTATAGACTATCCTAACAACTACCATATAGACACTCCGCTCGCTACTGTATAGTGTGTGGCTGTTAAGTGTAAACAGTAACGGACAACTAACCTTTCCTTGACCGCTCCTTGTCTGCCCAACGCTGGGAGGCGAGGTGACCTTCGACCCTGTTCGTAGCGTCGGCCTGTGTCGGTCTTATGTAAGAAGGTGTAAGACTCCCTGGGTGGGCAGCAACACACAACAGGAGGTGTAGAGAGAGTGTTTCGCTATGTTTATATAAAAGAAAGGCAATCAGTAAATAGAAAAAAAAATACTTTTACAAATGTATCAAAATGTTATAACATATATATATACTCTATCATGGAATAGCGTCTAATATAATAATCATATAAGCAAAATATAAATATATGTTAACTTTAAGGTCCCTAAATACAAAAGCCCTAAATAATTTGCTTAGGACGAGCTCCCACTGTTAAGTATTTTGACTCTATTGTCTAGGAGTAATATTAATCATTTGGCTCCAGCCCCCAGTACTACAATACGTAAGTACAAGTTAGAACTACACAACTACGTATAACTACTACTATATCTAAACACATACAAATAATGACGCACAACACCTCTTTATACAAAAAAGAGATAATATTTAATACATTAAATAAAATATATATATATAAATACGACATAGAATATATTTAGCAACATATATGGTTGGACAATACACCACATAAGACAAACGACTGAATCTAACAATGATTCGCGTTTGACCCAACTCCCCTCTGGTCAAACGGGTGTGGCCAATGGATGAGTGACTGTTACTTATACGTCACTGCCTCTATCTGCTCCGCAGTCAAGCGTAGCGTCTCCCAATTTGGTTGGGCAATTCTTTTCCGGAGGTCAGTCCGGGGTCAAAACTCAGCTATGTGGAATGATTGACAGTCTGCTTGGTCTGCTCACAGGGATGAGCGTCTTCCACAGTGGTTCTCACGTGTAGAGATGGGGTCGCCTTGTCCCCTTCTTCAAAGCAGCACGTCTCCTGTCTGGTCTGCTATAGGTTAGCTTGCCTAACCGCTATTCTCCGCTATGACCTACTATACTAGCTGGGAACAAACTTCTCAGCTAGGCTCCTCTAATCGAACAGTCTAACACCTCAGAACTCAATCTTATGGTGGTCTGTGACTGTGATCTTCTGAGAGAGAGAGGACGCCTTAGGGTTTTGCTGGGGTATATATTGGGCTGCTCACCGCGTGGGTGGCGACCCGCTGTCCTAGATTCCGAGCCGTTATTATTGGCTATTCAACTGGGTGGCATGGGTCAGCGTGCAACTCTTAATTTGATTGGTCAGCCCTCATGTACCAATTCCTTTGCACGTGCTCGCATGCATACATTCAGGCGTCATCAGGCACCTGACACGTGATCACATGTGACTTAAGTAGTTGTAGCGTCCTAATAAATTATCCATGACTCATCAGATTATTCCAAAATCTTTGTCCACTCAAGGTCAGCGTCTAAACCCCTATCCCCCAATGGTTCTAAACTGAATGAGATTCTCAAACCATTATTAAGGTACTTAACATATAGGATCTATCAATATTATACAACAGGAATAACGTTTGGTATAAAGACTAATTTCAAAGGCAGATCATGCGGTTAACTAAATGGCAGTTATCTTTTAAAATGTATACACTTTCTTGAAGAAAAAAAATATTTTTTTTTACCATTTTGATTTAAAATCAAATCCCTACATAGTAAATGTTATATATTAAAACCTTAAAAATAAGTCATTTTATAAGCTGAAAAATATACAATGAAAAAAAGGCTTAGATATAAATACAAAGAAACATAATCCGTTTATTTTAGTGGAACAATTATCAGGCAATATAGTGCTTTGTTATTATTAGAAAATAAAACAAACCCGTAAAAACAAAGTTTTTGACTATAAATCCCTTATATATGAGACATAACTAACAGTATTGATTATTTTCAAACATTTACAGACTGAATCTGTCTTAACTCAACTTTGCATCATAACCCTAGTGGGGGGGGAGGGGTGGGTGGGGGGGGGAGGGGTGAAGTCTGGTCACCGATTCGCTTGACCGAGCTCAGAGTGACACGTAAAATGTAAACAAAAGCGCCCGTCGCTTCGTTGGGTTGCCTCAATGCGTCAGCTCAAAATTTCACGTGGCAAAAAAACAATAACAAATCGTGAATTTAAATTACATACCTCATATAAGGATAAACTAAAATGCATTAATTTAATTACGGTACGTTCGATGGATCTGAAATTTTGATACGATGCATTGTTAGGTTAGACGGGTCCGTGCGCCAAATTTCAGTTCGATCGGATCATGGGAAGTGGGTCATTTTTGACTTCTGTTTTTCCGCCCGCCGAGCCCAAGACAGACAGACAGAGAGAGAGAGAGAGAGAGACGCCGGTGAAGTTAATATAAGGGATTTAAAAAAACAAACCCGTAAAAACAAAGTGTTTGACTATAAATCCCTTATATATGAGACATAACTAACAGTATTGAATATTTTCAAACATTTACAGACTGAATCTGTCTTAACTCAACTTTGCATCATAACCCTAGTGAGGGGGGAGGGGGGGGAGGGGTGGGTGGGGTGGGGGAGGGGTGGGTGGGGGGGAGAGGGGAAAAGTCTGGTCACTGATTCGCTTGACCGAGCTCAGAGTGACACGTAAAATGTAAACAAAAGCGCCCGTCGCTTCGTTGGGTCGCCTCAATGCGTCAGCTCAAACTTTCACGTGGCAAAAAAACAATAACAAACCGTGAATTTGAATTACATACCTCATATAAGGATAAACTAAAAATGCATTAATTTAATTACGGTACGTTCGATCGATCTGAAATTTTGATACGATGCATTGTTAGGTCAGACGGGTCCGTGTGCCAAATTTCAGTTCGATCAGATCATGGGAAGTGGGTCATTTTTGACTTCTGTTTTTCCGCCCGCCGAGCCCAAGACAGACAGACAGAGGGAGAGAGAGAGAAAGAGAGAGACAGAGAGAGAGAGACGGCCGCGAAGTTAATATAAGGGATTTAAAAATAGCGGGAAGCCATTATAAATGACTTACAATTTATTAGAGGTTCAATCTCTCAGCATTAAAAAAAAACAACAACATTGTTTATGTTAATATGCATGTGAAAAGAAAATGTGTCTTTTAAACAAATGAACCTTATTTTCCACCCTCCCCAGGCCTCAATATTCACATAAATATTATCTGGCTCAAGAAAATATGCTCGTCTTGCTTAGACTATAAAATGGAATGGGTGTATTTGGAGACCTTTTTCCTGGAACCAAAGGAATCATATGGA
Source organism: Ampullaceana balthica (assembly GCA_944989445.1). Lineage (NCBI taxonomy): Eukaryota > Metazoa > Mollusca > Gastropoda > Lymnaeidae > Ampullaceana > Ampullaceana balthica. The sequence continues at coordinate 103,068 of CALYLW010001340.1, read as the reverse complement.
AAGATATTGTTTTCATTTATGAGTCATGTGAAAAGAAATTCAACCTTGCACATTAGACTTTTGTAACTGTAAGGACCTTTGTTATTCTGATACTGATAGAATATTCAGAGAAAAGCATGCGTTATTAAAGCAGAAATACAAACATGTATGGGTCTTTTTTTTTAAATTCATCCTATTGTCTCGAAACACATATCGTGATTTGTATTGAGAAGTTTTTATATTTATCACTATAAAAATTTCGTGATGTGTTTATACTCATCTATAAATTTCTAGGAGGAATTTGAGACCCAAAAATTAAATATAGTTATTTTTTGTGCTTACGCCGTAGCATAGCACGGGCATTGCACTCGTCATATATATATTGCACCTAAGCACGTCTGTCAGTCAGTCAGTCAGTGCTAAGCCCCTATGCGGGGTAAATCCCGATTATAAAATAAATTATTGAAAATTAAGACGTAATAAGAATATTAAAAAAAAATTTTTTTTTAAAAAAGGACACGCTTTTAACATAATAACTACTTTTAGTTATGTCTCATATATAAGGGATTTATAGTCAAAAACTTTGTTTTTACAGCTATTTTTTTAAACTTATAATAAAAACTCTTTAAAATTCACGTCTGAAGCCCACACATCTTTTTTACCACTATTTTTAAATCCCTTATATTAACTTCACCGCCGTCTCCGTCTCTCTGTCTCTCTGTCTGTCGTCATCTCATGGGCGAGCGGAAAAACAAAAGTCAAAAATGACCCACTTCCCGTGATTCGATCGAGCTGAAATTTGGCACACAGACCCGTCTCACCTAACAATGCATCGTATCAAAATTACAGATCGATCTAACGTACCGTAATTAAATTAATGCATTTTTAGTTTATCCTAATATGAGGTATGTAATTCAAATTCACGGTTTGTTATTGTTTTTTTGCCACGTGAAAGTTTGAGCTGACGCATTGAGGCGACCCAACGAAGCGACGGGGTGCTTTTGTTTACATTTTACGTGTCACGCTGAGCTCGGTCAGGCGAATCGGTGACCAGACTTTTCCCCTCTCCCCCTCCCACCCACCCCTTCCCCCCTAGGGGTATGAAGCAAACTTGAGTTAAGACAGATTCAGTCTGTAAATGTTTGAAAATAATCAATACTGTTAGTTATGTCTCATATATAAGGGATTTATAGTCAAAAACTTTGTTTTTACGGGTTTGTTTTATTTTATACCAAACACCTCATAAACGCCCGCCCAACGTTTTATGCTACGTTCTTATGTTCACGCGGTGAACTCATGGATGTCAACAAAGCAGAGGGGTACCGATGCTTATATATAGACTATAGATAAACTAAAAATGCAATAATTCCAATACAGTACATTCGATCGATCTGAAATTTTGATACAATGCATTGTTATTGAAGATCTATCTGTGGTAAAATTTTGAGATCTCTAGGACCATCAGAAGTGGCATAATTTTACGTTTCAAGATTTGAAGGAAGGATGGAAGGATGGATGGATGGATGGATACAACATACAAACATTGTAACTTAAATAACAGCGTTTAAAAATAATACAGATTTTGGTGTCAAGATTAACAAGAAGGCGTTTCTCACCATAAAATATTGGGACGTTACGTAATAGTTTGAGCTCATATTAATTTGTAAAAGGGAAACAAAGTAAAAAGAGCCGTGAGTATTGTAATGTGATTTTTTCTGTTAGCATCCCTCTGTGTGTGTAGTTTTAAATATGTGTGTGCAGGTGTGTGAATCAGCGCGATTGTGGGATTTTGTTGTGAACTAAATGTGATTAAACGGTTTATTTTTATGTCTGGTAATGATGCGCCTCTAACAAGATTACATATGTCTGTTTAAAATTTTTAAGGAATTAATAATTGTTTGCAAATTACATCTTTACACTGTTTCCTTTATGTATTTATGAGATGTATATTCTATCCAGCCGTTCGAAAAATTGTTTGCTGTAATCTTTCTCCAGATGTCTACATTTATGTTCAACGTTAATCTACCTAGCGTTTTGTTTTCAAAACATAGTCACTGTTTTCTTTAGCGCACTATTTTAACAATATGTATATATTATTATTTTCTTTATTATAAAATATACAGTACCATTTTACCACTTTTCGTTATATCATTATATATGCTTAAATTTAAATACTTTATGTAATTTACATCTTAAAAGCTACTTATAAATTATCAAATACTACTATTTTATTATATACATTAGAGATAGAAGGCACATGAGTGAAAACAGTTACCAACCTAACTCTATAGCTTAGCCACTGTTAATATTCTTTTTGCATAAAATAAGCTAATCATAATAGGTAAATTAAATTCATAAATAGAAAAAAAGACAGGAAACGGCCTTTTCCTGACTAAAGCAATGCCAATGTTTCTTAGCTGCGAGAATTTTTTTTTCGGTGTTTAAATCGTGTACATTATTTTTTTTCCTGGAACGATTGCTTCATAAACTGTTCCAAAGATATAGATTGAAAAACAAAATCGGTACCGTCATAACGAAAATGGATTTTATAAAGAAGTTATATGCACGGACCTAAGAATGTGGATAATAAGCAGAACATTTATTTTTATATTGACTGGCAACTTTCTGACTATTTGAAAAGTACATTTTATTGGTCGGGGTAGGAGTCAATAGTATCGTCCAACCCTGGGTGGCATAAACACTATAGCTTAGCAAATGTTTTTATACTTTTTGCATAAATTAAACTAAACCAGCAGGGTAAAGTTTAAGCCCGAACCTTGCGATTAAAATGTTTTTTTAAAATAAATAAACCTCATACACATATTACTTAAACTATAATATTCACATAAATAATATCTGGCTCATTAAAAATGTCCTATTTGATTCACTACGGTCATACTTAGTCTGGAAATAGAAATAATGTTTTGAAGAGCATTTGCCATGAAAAAAGTAAGAATAAGAAAGGTATTTAAGTTATAACGAAAGATAAAACATTCATTAAAAAAATGTGTTAGATTTCTAGAACAATGCGGTTTCGTGGCACACACTTCGGATATAAACTGTACTGTTCTTTAAGGTGCACATTGCACATATGTTTAGTTGAAAGACATATCGCATGTATACTGACTTATATATAGGTTCTAGCTTTAAAAATATGCGTGCTCTAGCGAAAAAATAAATCTCATTTTATAAGCTAAAATAAGCTACAATGAAAAAAACACTTAAAGATAAATACAAAGAAAAATAAAAACATATTTTATTCGAAAATTAATCCCTTACAACGTTTTTTAAAAAAAAATTATGTTATTATATATGTAAAAATAAAATGTGTCTTTTAAACCAATAAACCCTATTTTCCACACTCCCCTAGGCATGAATATTCGCATAAATATTATCGGGCTAAAAAAATAGCCTATTCGTTTTAAACTAATTGCATGCTTAGACTACAAAAAGAAAACGTTGTTTTGAGGAGCATTTTACTAGAACCAAAAGAATCATATGGAAATATATTGTTTTCATTTTTTGATTCATGTGAAAAAGAAACTGAGCCTCGTCCATTAAATTTTGGTAACTGTTCAGGACCTTTGTTTGGCTGGTAGAGGGTAAAGAGAAAAGCAAGCGTTATTAAAGCAGAAATACAAAAATTGATGGGTAATATTTAAATTCATCATACTTTCTATTTTCTAGACACACATATCGTGGATTTTATAAAGAAGGGGTTTTATTTATCATTACCCTAATTTCCTGATGCTTCTACACTCATTTTTAAGGGGAATTTAAACTAATTTTTATTGTGACGACCCGTAGCGTCGCACGGGCATTGCTCTCGTATGTATATATATATATATATATATATATATATATATATATATATATATATATATATATATATATATATATATATATATATAAATATATATATTAAGATTAAACACCAATATAAAACAATTTAAATGATTAATATAATGTTATCTTATTATTCAATGAATACCTCTGGACCTAGAAAGATTCAACAAAGAAAAAGATTCGATTATTCAACGTGAGCTACCGGCTCATATAATCCTAAGAAATGTGTGGATATATAAAGGAGTTGGATGCACCCAGAAACGGATCTTCTAATGCAAAGAAATCGTAATGGTGTATGTAGTCCATACGATGTTTGGAATCCTACTGCGAAAAATGATATCAACTAAAAAGGGGCTCTTATTATTCAACGGGATCATACTGGGAAATATGATCCCATCTAAGTCTGGGATAATAACAGGAACAGTTATTACACCTGGAATTGAATCCATTAGGCAACAGTTTCACAAGGGGAAGTAACCATAATAAAAATGGATTGATATTGCGAATATTAATTCCACTAAGAACGGGTTCTCTTAAGCATTGAAAGCAGAGGCGTCACTAGGTTTGGTTTCACGCGGTGTGGTAGCTCATGGTATTCTCCCATCACGACTTACCCCCATAGACCTCCTCCAAGTTTGCCAGTGCCAAATAACGGGAACATACATAAATTTAAGTTTTGTGTCACCCATTGTGATGGTGTCGCCCGGTGAGGTCCGCATCACTCATCATCCCCTTAGTGACGCCTCTGGTTATTGTAAAATATCAGCTTAAAATAATAAAAAAATAGCATACCTTTATTATATACATTTGATGCACAAAATCAACTTTATAAAAAAAAACGTGTTATGCGTACCATTTGCTTCTGCGTAAACACTTATACGTAATAAAATAAGCAAAGTTACGGGGCGCATTTCAACTGAAAAGACTTTAAAAATATTAGGAATTATAATCAAATCGCAAAAAAAAATGTTATACGATATGTTTAACTCTTTTATCAATCAAATAAGCGGTCTCTCTACGATTAGCCATAATAAAAGTCAGATAACCTTTGGTTGCTAATTGTAAAACAAACAATTTTCAGGAGCATCACAACATAATATTCTTTTATAATTAAATTATATTTATTACATTTTGTTCCTTCAAAATTTCAATTAAACATTATTATGTTTGTAATTATTTTGTACCTTTTTCTTTATTTTCAGAATAAATCATATAATACCTAATGAAAAAAGTATGAAAACGAAACAAATTTAAATTAACATTGTTAAATGAAGACGAATTCGACATGGAAACTTAGCACTAAACTGTTCAAAATGAAAATAACAACACATACAACAAGTGTCTTAAATTGAATATGATGATATACATGTGTACAATGAAATAAGCAATTTCTTCTTCTCTCATTCCATCAATGTATATATTGGACTAGGCGAGTTAAACAACACCTCGAGCTCAACTCTTCCTGTTACACTTTAAGCTTTTGAAGTGGGGCATTGCTGGGGCATTATGATAAAGAACGTATAAAATGACACTTGAGTAGTCATTACTTGATATTAGATCAAACTCCTTATTTTTAATTTACTTATTGAAAACAGGACAGCCATTAATATAATAATTTTTTTTTCAAAATTCCTTACATATTAATTTATATTTTTTCACAAATGTAACATTGACCAGCGTCCATGATATGGCGTGTACACAGATTACACTATACATCGCTTTAGTAACATTAATATCCAGTGGATATTTGCAACAGTACGCTTCAGCTAAATTACCCATAATTTGATCCAGGAGCACAATTCAATTGTGCCTCTTGAAAAAGTGAATGTTTGTATAAAATAAATTATTTGTAACATTTCATTAAACAAACAGTTTTTTCTAAAAATTTATGAGAACCGTACAATCAAATTTCAACTCAGTATTATCTATTTAAAATATATATGATAATTTTCTCCTCTGAAACTGGGTTTAACACTGTTGTCATCTTTGAATTATGGCCTGCATGTTACATTTTTTTTAAAAAATTCGTTTGTTGTTGTTTTATTTATTTTATTATTTTTTGTTGTTGTTTGTTTTGGGTTTATTCATAGACTTAGATTGTATCGGAGCACTTAGCTAGAAAGTTGTAGGCACGCAATTGACAGCCTATAAGCCGGAAGTAAATAACACTCACATATCTTTGTCCCTTCTTTTTATTTTTAAATTACATGTGGACGCTGTGAAAAGTTGTACTCCATTCGTTAATTCCAAAAGGAATTAGTGAATTAAGTAAATATTTTGTGACAATTTTTAAACTTAAGTGACAGCAGTGATTATTTTTTTTTGTAATGTGATTGAAAAATGCCAACGTTTGTTTGTTTTTTTTTCTGAATAGCTGCAATAAAAGATTACAAACGAAAAGACAATTTTTTTTTCTAATTTGTTAAAAATGGGCTAACAATTTAGTTGTAATATGATAACAGACTGGCATGAATTCATATTTTCAACAAGCATTACTCTTTATTAGCATGTATCTCAGGCTTGTCCTAAAACTTTATAAATTTTTAAAAATCTAAAATTTATATTGTGGTTTAATAAAAATATAAAAAAAAAGACTTGACATTCTTAAACCTAGATAATTTTATAACCATGAAAGAATAAAAAAAATATGCTTAATTTATTCATGGGATAAAGTAACATATAGTTGGAAAATGATCAAAATTTATGTAACAAATTAAATTATTTCGTTTAAAATCTTTCTTATGTTAAAAATGAAATAACAATGCTAAAAATTTATAACATTATTTTCATTGCGCAACACGCATTTTCAATGACTAATAGAAAAAGTTAAACTTTTTTTAAAAAATGGATAAATGTAAATAATTCACTAATGATCAAATAATTAATGATTATTGATTGTCCTGAACAAAACTATTTTTTTCTTCATGAATTAATTAAATAGTTAGAGCTCTTTGGTGGTATTTTTCAAACTTTTTAGTATGCCGGACCGGCAGGAATTTTTACATTGAATGATTGATCTGTGAACTAGTTTTCCCGTAAAATCGTAGTAGCGAAATCTGGTCTATTTCATTTTATTTGTTTCATTTTGTGTGCCTATTGCCGAAAAATTGACATATTCAATATGGTTATTTTAAACGGTTGCCAATGGAAGAAAATAATAATATTAATGACAATTTTAGATCTCTTATAATAAATTCACCGTCTTGTCGTGCTCAAATCCGCAGAAAAACAAAAGCAAAAAAATGACCCCTTTCTCGTAATTCTATCGAGCTGAAATTTTGCACATAAACTTGAATACGCTTAAATCAATTGTGTCAAAATTTCTGATAAATCAAATATATCGTAATGAAATAAATGAATTTTAGTTTATCTCCATGTATCTATATGTAGCATGTGTAGACGTCTGCTATAGTTGATCTTCACGGGTCGCTGGAGATTCACATAAGCCCTCGATGTCTCAGCGGTATGTCGCGCGGTTCGTATTAGTATTGAACATAATCGATACTTTTAGTTATGTAAGGGATTTATAGTAAAAAACTTTGTTTTTAAACTTTTGTTTTTCTTCCATTTTCTGCGGGGTTCACCGACAAAACGGCCCTGGACAAAACGGCCCCGAAAATTGGCCCCGACAAATTGACCCCTTTCAAAACGGCCTTTTTCAAAACGGCCCCGGTCAAATTGCCCATGTCAAAACGGTCCCTGTCAAACGGCCCAGGTCAAAACAGCCCTTGTCAAAACGGCCTTGCACTAATAGATAATAAAGAAAAGAATGAAAATTTATGTTAGTATTTTTATTCACAGATTTAATGTCAGGTTTAGTTCATTAGAAACAATAATAATGACATCACAAGAAACAATTTTATAACATTTACTCTATATGGCACCAAGAAGAATTTTTTTTTGAGAAATAATATAATAACATCACAAGAAATAATTTTACTATTTGACAAATGTCTTTAAAGCTGCAAAAGCTAACACAATTTTAAAATGAAAAAAAAATTAAATAATACATTTTGTGTTACAAATGTAAATAATTTATTTTGGGCCGTTTTCACAGGGGCCGTTTTGACCAGGGCTGATTTGTCTGGGGCCGTTTCAGCCGGGGCTGTTTTGACAGGCGCCATTTTGATAAGGGCTCTTTATCCGGGGCCGATTTGACCGGGACCGTTTTAACAAGCTCAATTATGACGTGGCCGTTATTTCGGGGCGTTATTGTTGGGGCCGTTTTGTCCGGGGCCGTTTTGAAGAACCACCCTACTGTGGATCAGTGGCAGATGGCGCAAGGACCGGAACCCGTCCGCCGACCACCACTTTGAATAACAATATTAACACTGCTCTATGGCGGTTAAGTGTGAATGATGCACGGAGCAAATCATCTACTCGCGCACGTCACACGACGGTTCTGAGCGTAGAGATTGACATCTTATCTGTGTATTGTTAGGCAAACTCTGCGCTGATCGAAGTTTATTTGAATGACGTTGCGCTTCCTTGTGTGGGCGAGCTAATGAACTGAGAAGAATGAGATGTGTTGACTACAACTGACTCGCCTGTGTAATTGGAAGGATGTGACATGGTCGGCCAGGCTGTTAAGTGAGTTAAGGGGATCTCATACTGTGGACACAACGGCCCAGCTGACGCGGATTCATTTGATGACGCGTAGGACTCATTGTGTAGGTTACACTGGTCCCGGCTCCCATTGCATCAGTCCAGTACGGCAATTCTCGGCCGTTGGCGCCGTTACGGGGATCAATTGGCATCTTGAGGAGGTCCATTAATCTCGCGGTGATGCATGACTGGTCCGTTGTGGGCGTCTCAAGTGCAGCACACTGAAACCAGGCTAGGATTAAGAATAACGATTAAGGATTTAAGAAAAAACTTAATTAGCATGTTTAAATATTTCATCTTCCAACTAGCATTAATTTATTACGACGTTGAACTTCCATAAGATATAGAGCAGTGATGGTGAATCTATGGCACGCGTGCCACAGTCATCAGGCAAAGCCTAATCAGCTGGCACGCGACAAAAATATTACTTCCTTATCAATAAGCACAATAAAATGGTAATATGGAAAGTTAAAAAAAAGTGTTCAGTCTGTTCTTGAACGTTTCACGTATTTACTTATGCCACTCACATCGGTCCTTAAAATATGATTTTCAAATATTGTCATAGAATATACATATTTAATGACCAAATTGATGACGTTACTATAATTTTTAGGCCAATCCCATTACTTGTTACATGGCTAGTAATTTGCCAAAGTTAAAGCAGCTATTGCTTTTTAAAATCCTTTATATTAACTTATGGCGTCTGCTTCATTGTTTGATGCCTTGCTTGATTGTTTGCAGAAAAAAAAACTTTGGATCAATTTTAACCCACTTCCTCGTATGCTAGCGAGCTGAAATTTTGAAGTCAGATTCATGTCGATAATAAAAATGAACTTTCAAAATTTCAGATCGATCGAATTTACTGTAATTAAATAAATGATTTTTTTTATTATCTCTATGTATCTCTATGTAGCATTTTAATTTTTGTGCTCGAGTGTAGCGGTGCATACTATATTCAACAACATTTGTTATATTTTCCTGTCGCGCGTTTTTGTGCGTATTATATTGACGATACTTTTTAAAAATATATTCCTGATATGTAAATGCAAATGCTAGCACTTGCTAGTCTTTCACGCGGTGCGCACTAGGTTAAATCTGTTTTCATAACTCTTTTCCCGTGATAAAATCGAGCGTAAATTTAGCAGGCAGACGGTAGTAGTTTTTCTTTTCCTATAAATTCTTTATATATGAGACATAACTACAATTTAAGATTTTTGGATTGTCGTGGGATGCGTATTATAATTAACATACTTTTAGTTATGTCTCGTAAATGTTGATAAAGGTTTTTGTGTCAATTGAGACAAATCCTTTGCCTACCATGCAATGTTTCTTATAAGATAAGCTTCATTGGTCCGTGTGCTAAGTTTAAAAAAATACAACTCGTGTGCAAAGTTGCACAACGTCCATTTTGTTTGCAATATTTTACAGAATTTTCTACACTGTGATTCTAAACTGAATGGCGTTGGTCAAATATCTGCGTAGCCCCGCTGTTTAAAGGAAACATTGCTACCATGGTTCTAACACTTCGCTTACATATCACCTGCATTCCAAACATCCACTACAGTATCGGAAACTTCAGCTGAGACAATCTAAAGCTATGTTCAGTGTGTTCAGTTCAGCTGGTTATATTATCAATAAGAGCCGCTCATCACTTGAACCTAATAATGGCAATACACTTGTCTGTTTGCGTTGTTGATTACAAGATGTCACATAAAGACGACATTCCAGTGTTAATTCGATTTTTGACAAGTATTTTAATAAAAGTTACTTATGACAACATAAATTTCAATTTTTAGCTTTATTCGAAATTAACAATTAATTAATCATTAATATTTCAAAAATTAACGATTACATTTAAAGTAATCGTTAACAGCCCTAATATATATATATATATATATATATATATCCCTTAATCCGTCATTGGGTCGTTGAGGCATCATCGTGAACTACACACTATCTCACGCCATTTGTCAAAGGTACGCCATAACTGATTTATACATATATATATATATATGTACATATATATATTGCATACATATTAATATATTTACATACCTAGATATATATGTACATATATATATTTGTATATATATATATATAAACAGATATATAGCTTAATCCTAACTAACAATTAAAATCCATTTATGTCTACGGAATTGACTTTGTATAAGGTCCTCAAACGTCGACCATTGGACACACTATTAGGTATCTAGAATCTACCAAAATTAAAAACTCCATTAAAAACCAATGAATCTGTAAAATTTATATTATTTGAAGAAATTACAACGTTCCGGAAAAATATTGACAATGTAATTTGAACATTGTTTTATTTTGTTAAAAAAGGCACTTTCTTTTTAATGCTTTTTTCTTATTATTGCGTTTTTTTTATATAAGTCTTTTTCCCCCTTTTCTTTGGCCATCTTAGACAATTATTTTACATTTTGTAAATATGAGAAACCTAAAGTTTTAAGTGCATTTTTATAGACCATAAAATCTTGTTAAAAAGGATGGACACATTTTGTTTCTATATCTATATTGAGTGAATATTTCAAGTACCATATAAATTGGGGAATTTTTAAGGAAAAAATAGATAACTAATTCTATTTCATCTCAGCAAAGTAGCATAACAGAGACACACATGTTTTGAGCTGTAACATTGTTAGAATCCCCAGAAATTGATGAATGTCAATTAATGCAAAATCAATTATTAGTAACTAGCAGACCCGTCGTGCGTTGCAACGATCTCATTTAAAATGGATAATTTAAAAGAAACTAATGATTGGTATGTTTCAAAAGAATTATGCCAGAAACCTTAGGGGAAGTGAGCAAAAGAAAAGTCCAAGTTTAATAGAAAACTGATAAATAAATTAATAATTAAAAAAGCTTACCAAATGTAAAACGATATTTAGGGGCCCAGCCAAAAAATGAGTAATAATTTATTTATTTTATTACCATTGTACTTAAGCTAAATTTCTCAATATCGTGTAAAATTGAATGGGGAATTAAATTATTACCGGGCAGTGAAAAAGACACTTGGGGCCCCCAGCTCCGAGGGAATGGACATTAGGAGTTCAGTGCCCTATAGTATTATATTATAATTATAGGCTCTTAAGTTTTTTATATCTGACTTTAGTCAAAATCCATTTATTTTCTCATTATCTAACGCTTAAACTTATTTTAATATAGCTAATATAATGAATAAATAGGAAAATGTATAATATAAAAACAAGGTATTAGTAGGCCTGACAGGAGATTGCAGTCTCACCCCCATTAATTTATAATGAATATAAACGATATAAAGGGGCTCCGGGCCTATTCGGTGTGAGATGTCAATTTCAAAAAACTTTGCATTACAATTCAGTTTCAACATGGATATATTTATCAAGATCGTTAAAAAGTGAATGGCAAAACTATCTTAAACATATATGAAAAAAGATATTTGCGGCGCTCCGGCACCGAAGAAAATGACATTAGAAGTTCAAAAACCTTGAGTATTTTAATGTGGGCTACCAAGATATTTTATACACAGTTTGGTTAAGATCCAATCATTTACTCAGTAGCTAAAGCATAAACTAATTTTTATATAGCTCGTATTAGCAAAAATGGCAGTAAGGGCCCCTCTCAGTGGCGGATTTAGCTATAGGGCAGGGGGGGCGGCTTGCCCCCCCCGCGCCCCTGTTGGGTCTGAAATGGCGCCCCCTAAAGACGCCCTCGATTAACACTAAAAATGTGCCACAAGAGCAGGAAAAAAATATTGCTATAGACGAAACTTCTAATCAACACCAAACTGCTTGCTAAATATCGTATTTAAAATGACGAAATTGTAATATCTGGTTTAAATCAATCACTCGCATCTGAATTATCGGCGACAATTGATAATTAAGTTAAGTCTGCACAATTCTTTTCTTTAATTATTGATTCAACCATTGATATATCTAGAATTGATCAGATGTCAGTTTCTTTACGTTAACTTTTTTAAAATCAGGACATGTTGTGGAAAGATTTATAGGTTTTTATACTTTGGTAAACAGCGGCTGGATAGTGAATAGTGCGCTCGCCTCACAAGCTGAGGGGCGTGGGATCTATCCCACGTTAAAGCCACAATAAAAATGGAATGACTAACGCTAAGAAAGTCCTCCACTGACCTGGAAGGGAGATGGGGCGCCCACCAAGGTCTACCAAGCACCGTCCCTAGTAGGTTCTAATAGAAACATTAGGACCCCCTACGACCACCGTTTATGGGACTTTAAAAAATAAATAAAAAATAAAAAATGCTGCCGCATTTGCTGAGAAGATTTTAACGAAACTACAAAAGCGAAAAATTGATTTATAACTCTGTCGAGGACAGGCATACCCTGGAATTAAGAGTGGCCTTCAAACTCAGATAAAGAAACTTTCACCCAATTTTTGTGCCCATGTTTTGAATTTGGCTACTATGGAAGCAAAGTCTGTAAACATTGATGTGCAGTTGTTTTTTTTGGCACAGATTTAAAGTTGTATGCATTCCTTACGTCTAGTTTACCACGTCTACATACTCTTAAAGAACACCAGAAATCTCAATATGAATCAACAGCAGATACTCTGAAACAACTTTCTGATACAAGATGAGCAAGCCATAAGCATGCAGTTCATGCAGTTGTTGGATCATTCTCTGCTATTCTAGCCACAGTAGATTCAGGGAAATCAACAGAATATAAAGGAAGTGTCAGAGCAGAAGCTATGGGACTATCTGTTTTTATTAAAAAATATATTCTTTTGTTTTTCTGATGCTATTTGTACAAAAATTATCTTCGTGCTATCAAGCTACTTGCAACGCCTTTGTAAAACAATTGATCGATGTTTGAAGAAATAAGTTTGTTGAAATGAGAAGCGATGAAGCTTTTGAAATTCTGAATGTAGATGTCAAATCATTTATTAACGAAAATGGCTCAAAACTAGATGTTAAATCAGAATCTAAAGAAAAGTGAATTGCAATAAAATAATCTAAAAGTTCAATAATTTAATTACAGTAAATACGATCGATCTGAAATTTTTATACATCGTTTTTATCATCGGCACAAGTCTGCTTGCAAAATTTCAGTAAGCTAGCTTACGAGGAAGTGGGTTAAAAATTGATCCAAAGTTTTGGCGACAAACAAGCAAGCAATCAACCAGACACCACTAGTTAATATAAAGGATTTAATTTTAAAAAACTGTAAAAAAACTAAGTTTTTTGCTATAAATCCTTTATGTACGATACGTAACTAAAAGAATGTTCACTATAATACGCAGCGCAAGACCATCCAAAAATACAAAATTGCAGTTGTGTCGCAAAACGTGTTTAATATAATGCGCACCGATCAGGAATATGTTTATAAAAAGAGTTGTCAATAAAATACGCACCTTATTGCGCGACAGAAAGGCTGTTCAGTATAATACGCACCGCGACACTCTATCTCAAAAAATAACATGATACATAGGAATAAATAAAATAATCTTAAAAAATCAATAATTTAATTACGGTACCTGCGATCGATCTGAAATTTTGATACATTGATTTTATCATCGGTACAAAACTGCCTGCAAAATTTCACCTTGCTAGCTTACGAGGAAGTGGGTTAAAAATTATCAAAAGTTTTGGCGACAAGCAAGCAATCAAGGGTTGAAACAAACAACCAGACACCATGAGTTAATATACAGGATTTAAAAAAGAAAAGCATGGCAGGTGAACTTAGCAGAGATTAAATGGCTGATGATCCAACCACACGCTTTAAATCTGAAACGTACTTCACTATCATGGATACACTTTAAATACAAATAGATAGTCGACTTAATGAATTTTGGGGCACAGTTACTTAATTCTATTGTATTGATCCATCACAAATGTCGGAAGAATATTAAATAAAGATTCTTTTTGAAGTTTATGCAAAATTTACAAACACGACATTAACCTTGAAGAAGCAATCAGGAAATATAATACCTTCAAAGATTTATACGCAGCAATACATCTATCATTATCTAGTGAACTACAAATTAAAAAGGTTCAGCTATTCTTGACTGAAAAACACGTGGCATCAGGTCTCCCGAAATTGTCAATACTCTATAAAATTTATTTGACTCTTCCTGTTAGCAGTGCTATTGTTGAAAGAAGTTTCAGTAGATTGAAACTCATCAAAAATTATTTGCGCTCAACAATGACAAACGAACGTCAGTCTGGATTGGCATTAATTTCAATCGAACGTGATCTAGCTGAGAACGTTGATTTTGATTCAACGATAAACTTTTTGCTTCAATGAAATCACGTAGAAAGCAATTTATATATGGCTCAGGGCTCTATCTTATCTTATCTTATCTGTTACAGATGCTCCTTCTATACAGAAGAATATTGCGTTCTATGCTTATCCATGGTTTGTGTTTAGCCCTGCATTCTTATTAGATGTTAAACATTAAATGTTTATTTAAGGAAATTACAATCATTGTTTGTGTAAAGTTCATTGATTTTCCCAAAGTTCGATGCTCAAACTTGCAATGATGAATTATTTTTTTAAATTCTGAAGTAAATTGTTTAGTTTATTTATAAGTATGATATTATTGGCACTCTTTGTGTGTGTGTTACTATTCTTGACCAATCCGCTCCACCAATGTCTCTGTGTTTTTCATTATTTGTAGCATCAGATTTACTATAAATCCCAACGCGCATAACTCAAAATAAAGTCTTGGAAGAAATACTGCACCAAAAATAACTCGTTTTGAACGTCCGCGTAAACGTGTTCAATATGATTGGCTGTAGGAGTCATATGTGTTTGAGGGACCAATCGCTATCGATGTCCGGATAGAACATTGCCTTTTCTTATAAAAGGATCAACATTTTTTTAAACACATTATAATTTGTTTGCATTTGTGACCTATTACTCTCCTGAATATAGAGCAATTGTTTGTATATTGAAGAGATTCATTGCAATGGTTTGATGTAAACAAAAAGAATATTAAATAATTTACTTTGAATGATCAACGCAGCATTTATTATTTAACACTTAGTTATTTGTTTGAGTTACTTTCACTGCTATTTAATACTATTTATGGCAAGCTGATTAAACTGATGAATCTTGCAGATAGTACAACAAACTATTGGAGGCCTATAAAAAATTTAATCAAATTCTACCTCATTAGCAAAACATTTTAGATGTTTTACTTAGCCCAAAGACTATAAACTTATTATGCTGAGTTTTCTATGTTAAAGTCTGCTAGGATATTCAGCAATTGAAAGTGAACACAAAGGATTATGAGATATTTAGATTTTGTCACATATAACAGCTCCCAAATTAACTACCATGTTTATAAATTCAATTGATTAACCATGTCTACTTAAGACTAGATGTTTCTTTTTGTCTAGCAAGTTGCATTCTCTTACGATGAAAACTTATTAAAGTAAATCTCACATTTTAAGTGAGCAGAAATGTTTTTTTTTCAAAATAAAATATAGCAATAAGAGTGAATCTCATATCAAATTTCTAATCTTCATTGCAGAACCAGCCATTTAGACAAATTAATTTTATGTCAGCACCTAGAAAAAATTATACTAAGTGAATGAATAAAAATAATTTTTTGCGGCGCCCCCTGAAATTCTGCTGGCCCCCCCACGCAGACAAACCTAAATCCGCCACTGGCCCCTCTGGGCCCAATTGTTGCAAAAAGTAAAGTGCGAAACACATTTTATTTTGAATAAATTTCAAAAATGCATTCATGTATTTATATTTCTCAAAATTGGTAAAAAAATTTAGGCGATAAAATATTAAACAATTACTAAAAAATACATTTTGGACCAACTGCCCCGAGGGAATGAAAATTACGAGTTTAGTGCCCTATAGTAATAAAATATAGACACTTGAGTTTTGTATATTAAGATGGGTCAAGACCCATTAACTTTGTCAGAATTTGACGCTAATACAATTTTTATACAGCTAATATAAAGGTTAAAAACTAAATTTAGAGGCCCCATGTCCCATTCGGTGAAAGATGTCAATTTAAAAGAACTGTTCATTGTAATTAAGTTTCCTCATAGATATATTCCTCAAGATCGTGAAAAATTAAAAGGGGAAAACTATCTTAAACTAATACGAAGAAAAGACATTTGGGGCCTCATGCCCCGAAAAAATGGAAATTTAAATGTATGTGCCCTAAAGTATTTTTATATGGGATACCAAGTTTTTGTATACATATTTTGGTTAAGATCCATTCGTTTACTCAGTAGCTAACGCATAAACTAATTTTATATAGCTCGTATAAGCAAACAACGTCACTAGGGGCCCCAGGGCCCAATTATTGCAAGAAATAAAGTGTTAAACACATGTTCATTTGAATAACTTTTAAAATAAATACATTTATTTATATTTCTCAATATTGTTAAAATATGAATGAACTATAAAATATTAAACAATTACTAAAAAAGACATTTTGGGCCCCTGCCCCGAGGGATTGAAAATTAGGAGTTCAGTGCCATATAGTAATACAATATAGACCCATGTCTTTTTATATACTAAGATGCGCAAGATCCATTAATTTTCTCAGTATTTTACGCTAATACTACTTTTTATAAAGCTAATATAAAGAAAAAACATTTAGGGGCCCCTGGGCCATTTAGTGAAAGGTGTCAATGTCAAAAACCTGTTCATTTAATTTAGTTTCCTCGTAGATATATTCCTCGAGATCGTGAAAAATTGAATAGGGAAAAATATTTTAAACATATACAAAAATACAATTGGGGCCCCCGGGCCCAAAGAAGTTGACATTAGAATTTCAGAAACCTTAATTATTTTAGTATGGGCTACTAAATTTTTGTATACACATATTGGTTAAGATCCATTGATTTACTCAGTAGCTAACGAATAAACTAATTTGTAATTAGCTCATATTAGCAAAATACGACATTAAGAGCCCCAGGGCCCATTAAGTGCAATATATAAAGTCCAAAACACATGTTCATTTTAATCTGTATAATAATGGATACATGTGTCATTCTTTGTCAAGATTGTTAATAATTAAATGGTGAATAAAATATTAAACGTTTAAAAAAAAAGAACTTCTTGGGCCCCCAGCAACGAAGGAATGTCTATTAGGAGTTCAGTACCTTTAGTGTTTTAATATTCGCCATCAAGTTTTTATATACAACGTTTAGTTAAGATCAATCAATTTACACAGTAGCTAGTGCTGAAACTATATTTTATATAGCTCATATTAGCAAAAAATGACATTATGGGCCCCGGCGCCACATGCGTGATAAATTTAGAAACAAAAAATTGCCAGTTACCATCCCAGGTGCGTACTCAACAGTCTCCAAAAGATTTATGAGGATTGGATGAATGGTTTAGTCAGCAATAAAGGACATGCACACAGACATATATTCATTTTAAAATGTTTTTTATATAACTTGTGGTGTCTGCTTGCACCCTTGCTTGTCGCCAAAATTTTGGATCGATGTCTAACCCGTTTCCTCGTAAACTAGCGAACTGAAATTTTGCAGGCAGTTTCATGCCGTTGATAAAAACACTTTTCATAAACATATTCTTGATCGGTGCGCATTGTATTAAACACATTTTACGACAAATAACTACAATGTTGTATTTTTTAAATGGTCTTGCGCTGCATATTTTAATGACTTTCTTTTAGTTTCGTCTCGAACTTAAAAGGTTTATTATCAAAAACTTGTTTCTTACGTGTTTTTTAAAAATCCTTTATATAACCTAGTGGTGTCTGATTGATTGCTTGCTTTCTTGTCGCCAAAACTTTGGATCGATTTTTAACCCATTTCCTCGTAAGCTTGCGAGCTGAAATTTTGCAAGCAGTTTCGAGGCGATGATAAAAACGAGGTATCAAAATTTCAGATATATTGCATGTACTGTAATTAAATTATTGAATATTTAGATTATTTTATTTATCTCTATGTATCATGTTTAATTTTTGAGATAGAGTGTTGCGGTGCGTATCATATTGAAGGACATTTCATGTCAGGCAATAAGGTGCGTATTTTATTGACAACACTTTTTATAAACATATTCCTAATCGTTGCGCATTATATTAAACACGTTTTACGAGACATAACTAGAATTTTATATTTTTGGATCGTCTTGCGCTGCTTATTATAATGAACATTCTTTTAGTTACGTCTCGTATATAAAGGATTTATAGTAAAAAAACTAAAAACTAGTTTTTTTACGATTTTTAAATCCTTTATATTAACTCGTGGTGTCTGGTTGCACCCTTGCTTGTTTGTCGCCAAAACTTTAAATCGATGTTTAACCCACTTCCTCGTAAGCTAGCGAGCTGAAATTTTTAAGTCAGTTTTGTACCTATAATAAAAACAAAGTATCAAATTGTCAGATCGATCGCATTTACCATAATTAAATTATTGATTTTTTAGATTAGTTTATTTATTCCTATGTATCATGTTATTTTTTGAGATAGAGCGTCGTGGTGCGTATTATATTGAACAACCTTTCTGTCGCGCAATAAGATGCGTATTTTATTGACAACACTTTTTATAAACATATACCTGATCGGTGCGCATTATATTTAAAAAAATTACGACACAACTGCAATTTTGTATTTTTTTATGGTCTTGCGCTGCATATTATAATTAACATTATTTTAGTTATGTCTCATACATAAAGGATTTATAGTCAAAAACTTGGTTTTTTACGTTTTTTTAAAAAATTATAATTAAATCCTTTGAATTACCTCGTGGTGTCTGGTTGATTGCTTACTTGCTTGCTTGTCGCCAAAACTTTGGATCAATTTTAACCCACTTTCTCGTAAGTTAGCGAGCTGAAATTTTGCAGGCAGTTTTGTGGCGATGATAAAAACGACGTATTAAATTTTCAGATCTATTGAATGTACCGTAATTAAATAATTGAATTTTTAGATTATTTTATTTATTCCTATTTATCATGTTATTTTTTTAGATAGAGTGTCGCGGTGCGTTTTATATAGAACAACCTTTCTGTCGCGCAATAAGGTGCGTATTTTATTAAAAACACTTCTTATAAATATATTCCTGATCGGTGCGCATTATGTTAAACATGCTTTATGACACAACTGCAATTTTGTATTTTTCGATGGTCTGGCGCTGCGTATTATAATGAACATTCTTTTAGTTATGTCTCGGACATAAATTATTTATAATTTAAAAAAATTGTTTTCTCCGTTTTTAAATTATATATATATATAGATTATTGTTGATAAGGAGGATTTAGGACTCTAAGTGTTACAAAAATCCAACGAAAACTTTCTGCGATATGTTAGGAGAAGTGATTTAAGGCGGACAAATTTTAAGCCAAGCCTTTTACTAGCAAGAAGAAATGGTGAATTTAGAAGTTTACTTCTGAGAAGTTTTGCAATCACTTAACCTTAGCTCATTACATAAATGGATGAACCCATGTTAGATAAGTGGTTACTAGAATTCAATTACCTTACGGAAGTCATGTGTATGAAGTAGCATGCAGTAAAGTTAAATTTTAAAAAATGAGGGAATGTATTAGATAAGTGTTTATTCATAAAAAAGAGACATTAAGAACATTTTGTCAGTATAGCAGGAAATAGAATTCACGAAACATTTATTATTATTTATTAACTAAATTACTCGGCTAGCGTACTGAGAGTGACGAGTTCGAGTTTCTCAGAAAGTGTTGACCAGTTCTTATGAATAAATGGTGTCCCCAAATCAACCTAGATCAGATGGGTGCCTGTAATTAGTCAGGTATCAAACAAAGACGGCCGTTATGATCAGAATATTGATCGCGAGCCCAAACTAGATTTAAAAAAAGAAGAACCTCATATATGTGTTTATTTTTAAAGTTTGTATTTGACGTTTCTAGACACCAACAAAACAAAAACAAAAAACAAAATATTAAAATTGATAAATCTTATATATAAAAAGAACACAAATTATATTAGGGGCCTCTTGGCCTCCTCAATAAGTTAGACTGAAATATGTTCTAAATGACGATAAATCACTATTCCCCTAATTTGCGATGTGGACCTGAAAGACCGTGATTTAACGGGGTCTTAATGTATTGAGATTTCCAGAACCCCCTAGTAATCCATGCTTTACCCAAAAGTGTTGTTTGACCCGAAAGGTATTATTTACATGCTTTTAATTATGGGCTCTCTCACAAGTATACGTTAAATTTAGGAGTTCAATCTTCTTCAGTATTTCGAAGTGAATTCCTGAGTTTATGTGTAACCAATGTGCAATATAATCTTCTCTTGATCAAATGCCAACGTTTGAAATGACGTATATTCATCTTAAAAGTTAATTAAGATTTACATTTCGGGCGCCCTACCCAAAACGCGGCATTATTTATTTTAAAGACTCATCTCGATTTAAATGGGATCATGTTGTTCCAGATATTTCACGACTGTTTAAATTCTAATTATAATCAAAGTGTAAGGAAAAAGATAAACGTTATGCTTCGGCTCTTAAAGAAGGAATAATAGGAACATAATTCCATACATTGATATATAATTAACTATAGATTTTACATACGCAGCCATTTTGTTTAAGACTGATCCCTTCTATACACGCAATTACAAATGTTTTTTAAAAAATGCACATTTCATTTTAAAAAAGATTTAAATTACTGCTGTTATCGATTACTTTAAAATTAATCGTTAGTTTTTTAAAAATTATCGATTAATCGATAATTTCAATTAATGCCAAAAATAGAAATGTATGATGTCATTAAACTGAACATTTCTTACGACATTGAAATTTAAGAATATTTTTAACTAAATTGTATGACAATGTATTGATACGTGATCGGATGTTTGTGCTGAAGGTGGTACGTCAGCGATGTATTTGATCCTTTAAAAGAGAATTGTTTATGGCCGTGAACACCATAAACTTTTTTCACCATCTTCGAATTTGCCATCCGCAGTTAGCTTAAAAACAAAATTTTTGCTCAACTTTATAGTTATATGTTTAAATTTAACTGCGCTGCTGCTGTCAGCCATCTTTTAGTGGACGTCAGCCGGTTCACATAAAGAAATAAAATAAATTATAACATTACGTGGGAGTAGTATGTACTTTAAAAAATATATAAATTATTATTAATTATTAATAATAAATTATTTATTAATAAAAAATGTAAACTATTTTAAATATTTACTTTAATTTTAATCGAATTTTTATGGATTAAAATAATTTAAATCGATAAAAAAATTTAATGATTAATCGATAAATTAATCGTTAATTTCCACAGCCGTAATTTAAATGATTGAACACCATAAAGTATATTAATATTTGTTTTCCAATTTTCAAAACTTATTCAGATGCATATGATGGCAAAACTATTGGAGATTCAAAAAAGTGTATCGACATGAATGCGTATAAAAGCTATCTTAAAATTACATATGTGAGTTTACATTGTTTAAATAATTTTTTTTGTAAGTGGTCAATGAAAATAAACTTAAATGTTTGATTCATTTTACTGCTTTAATTCAATAAACAAAGAAATATAATTAAATGCATCAATTTTTTGAATATCATTCAGAAACTATAACGGATGTAATGAAAAAAAACAGTGCAATAAAAGAAAGGGAAAATGAGATAACAATAAGTCCTTACAAATGTGAATTGAAATGGAAAAAAATAATTATTTAAGAAATTAACGAACAGACATACAAATCGTGTGCAAATTTATAAAATGTAATTTAAAACTTAATACTAAATAATAACATGGAACGAACGTTAATTACTTTGCTAAAAAATTCCAAAGATGTTTATTTATTTGTGTGTGAGATTTTTTAAGGACCATAAATTAAAATATGAAGATAAAAAATAATTTAAATATATATACATGGATGGCTTTCTGCGTGATATATCGATTGTTTATAGTGATGCTATAGTGGCTGCGAAATAACAAATTGATGTGACATGGCTCCATCTTACAGACACTATGTACAACACCTCTCTTGCCGTCCTAGGGAGGAAGGAAAGAAAACATGCGGATTGTTTCGAGGCCCACTGGGTTACAATGATGCCCGTGACGGAGACAAAGATAAAAGCCATATTGGCCTATTAAGCTTACCCAGGACCTGGCATGCTACAATGTCGCAGAAATGACAGAAACACAGCCCAGAAGACTGCACGTTTTTGCGCCAACACTTATTGGGTGGACCTATGTAAAAGCATTCAATCTGCTGCCGATTACGGAGATATCAAAAATGTACGAAGGCATAAAAAAGGCTACTGGACCCATAATATCAAAGTCAGCACCAATTAAGTCAAAGTCAGGTGTGATGATTACAGAACAAGACCAGCAGGTGCGGCTCTGGACTGAGCATCATCTAGATCTATTTGCGACACAGAATGTAGTAACTGACTCTACCATAGAAAGAATCCCAGATCTCCCAGTTCTAGATCAGTTTGAGGCCCCAACGTCATTTGAGAAGCTTAGTAAGGCCATCGATCATCTGAACAATGGGAAGGCTCCAGGTAACGATGGCATTCCTGCAGAAGTCTTTACGGCAACCAGAACAACTAAAGAATCTGCACGAACTCATATGCAATTGCTGGAAACGTGGTCATATCCCAAATGAAAAGCGTTACGCCAAAATTGTCACGCTTTACAAAAGCAACGGTGATCGCAGAGATTGCAATAACTATCGAGGTATCTCTTTACTGCGTATTGTGGGACAGGCATTTGCAAAATTGGTCCTTGCATGCCTGCAAATTCTCACACAAAATATCTACCCGGAATCACAATGCGGTTTTCCGGCTGGCCGATCAATCATGGACATGATTTTCTCACTCCATCATCTATAAGAGAAATTTCGGAAGCAACAGAAACCCCTCTTTATTGCCTTCATAGATTTAACGAAGGCATTTGACCTTGTCAGCCACAAGGTTCTGCTACGTAAAAAATAGAATATCCGCTGCGGCTTCTCTCCATTATCGAGTCCTTCCACACCAATATGCAAAGCACAGTTATTTTCGATGGTGCCACCTCAGAAACCTTCACAATTTTAGCGTAGTCAAACAAGGCTGCGTACTGGCTGCAACACTCTTTGGTATCTTTTTCTCGATGCTTTTGCGACATGCTTTCGAGGACTGCTCCGACGGTGTGAACATTCATACCAGGACGGATGGAAACCAATACAACATCAGCCCGCTCCATGCAAAGAGCAAATTGGAAACTGTATTAATCAGATAGTTGCTCTTCGCGGATGACGCAGCCTTTAACTCACATGCAGTGATTGAACTCCAACAGTTGGTCAATATGTTCTCAGAGGCATGCAAGGCTTTTGGTTTAATGATTAGCCTCAAATAGATTAACATTATGTGACAAGGCTTTGACTGCCTTCCAGCAATCTTCATTGAGGGAAACACCTTGGATGTCGTCGAGTATTTCACTTAACTTGGCAGTAACTACACAAGCACACTCTCGCTGGATAAGGAAATGGGAACCAGAATCGGCAAAGCCACATTATTAATGGCTAGGCTAAATCAAAGATTGGGGAACAATTAGCAGCTCACAGATAGGACGAAAATTACTGTGTACCAGGCACACTCCTATATTGCAGCGAGTGCTGGACGGCCTACGCTTAGCAAACAAGGCAGCTTAACAGCTTTCATTTACGATGCTTGGCTAGGATTCTAAACATCAAGTGGCAGGACAAGATCAAGAATGTCGAGGTACTCAGAAAACGCCATATTCTGAGTGAGAGACGCCTGCGATGGATGGGTCATATCCGCAGGATGAGCTCGGAGCGCATTCCTAGAGCCTTGCTTCACGGTGATCTGGCAACTGGTATGAGAAAAATAGGTCACCGCTGCTTGCGCTTTAAGGACGTCTGCAAGAAAGACATGTCATTGGCAAAGATAGATCATAAAACGTGGGAGACCATTGCCGAGGAGTGCACCTCCTGGCGGGCAAAGTTGCGTTAGGGCATTCATGTCGCGGAAACATCCCTCATAGCTTTGAGTGAAGAGAGAAGGGCCAGGAGAAAGGGGACGGGGGCAGAGGAGCAGGAGTACACGCCATCGTCTCATGAGGACGGACAATTGCCATATATATATATATATATATATATATATATATATATATATATATATATATATATATATAAATATACATTTTTAAAATCAGTAATCTATAAAGTTTTGCCAATTAAGAAAATAAAGATATCACATACTTGAATGATTAAGAGATTAAACAGCTTATAATCAGCTACATTCAATATTTGTGTAAATGAAACTTAGTAGGTTAAAATTATTAATTCATTTGAATTTTGTTTTTAAATAAACAATACAATTCTAAAACTGTTGCTACATTAATACTGTAGAATGATATACTATACGACAAGGTAATCTTTAATTATATGACAATTAACAACTTTAAAAGTAGTAAGAAATACGTAAAAATAAACGTTATAAATATAATCATTTTTTTTAATGATAATAGAAAATATGTGTTTAATTATTTACATGTTTTATATTGAATTTTGTTATTATAAAAATATATTTGATATGTATTTAAATATATACAAAATAAAATAAATTCCAGCATGAAGCTAGGAAGTATTGAAATTTCATGTAGAATTTAACTTCTTTTTATTACTATAGAAAGAGTTTATGTTTGTAAACAACATTATTTGTTTATGTCTCAAAATGTTTCATGCTTTAAATTTATAATTTTAAAAAAAAATGGTTGTCAAATGAAATCATTCAAAATTATGCATACAAAGGATTTAGACATAAATAATTACTAAATATTGATATACTATTCATCTGCATATACACTAATACAAATGATATCATTTTTAATATTCGCAATTAAAAATGCAGTATTTCCGTTTGAAGAATTTTCAAACAAAGTATTAGATTAGCGTAGGTAACTATGAACAAAATTAAGCGTCGCGTACCAAATTTTATTTCTTTTTCTAGTCTCTTGTAAAATTGTAAAGCATTTAAAAAATCAAAATTAGAAAATAGTTATCAGCAAACTGACTTGAAATTTATTAAATCTGATAAATGTTCTCATCATCTGTTTCTGATAAGTACTTAGATGATATATATGTCGAATCAGTGGCGTAACAATGGGTTGGCATCGGGGCAGTTTCCATGGGCACCAGCTAAAAAGGGCGCCACTAAATCTGTAATTTTTAAATGTTTACATAAATAAATACAGTCGGACCTCTCTTAGTCTACCTCAAAAGGACTCGAAAAAATTCGACTTACGGAGTTTTTGAGTTAGTAAAATGGCGTAATAGACGCCGATTAATCAAGGACAATGTATATTTTGAAAGATGGGGGTAACAGTTATACCGGCTAGTAGCTTGACAGGAAAGAGAGGCAGTGTCTATGTTTCATTTGAAAGTAATCCAACTTGCTTTGACATGCCGAACCAAGCCCGTGAGAGTTAACTCCTTCCCTCCCCCCCCCACTTTACTCCTTCCACAGTGGGATGGGAGGAGTAAGAATTTTATTTTTAAAAAGAGTTACAGCATGCAGCAAAGGGACGTGAATTAATTACCACTCATTTTTCTGTTCTTTGTCATTTTTTGTAGTTTCAAGGGTTTCTTAATCTCTCGTGGAATGCACTGTAATATAACTTGTGGCTGGTCAAGTGACAAGTCTTTAATACACTGTGGGCTGGTTAACAACTTTCTTTAATCACTATATACAATTCACTGTGATCAACTGTACAATCAACTACTTAAGCAGCTCGTATGCAATCAACTGCTATCAATCTCGGTTGCCTCTTGAACCGTACATTTATAGCCAGCTATTCTCTCAGTCTTTGACCAGCCACAAGTGAATTGTATATAGTGATTAAAGACAGTTGTTAACCAGACCACAGTGTGTTAAAGATTTGTCTCTTGACTAGCCATAAGTTATATTACATGGTGTCATATGTGTTGGACCTCACGACTATTTGAAGTACTGACGCCTTATCTATTACATGCACTAAGATACTATTTTACGTCCATTTATGTGGCTCTACGGAACGTGTTCTGAAATGTCACTCCAGAATAATAACCCAAACGCCTTGGAAAATTCGACTAAGAGAGTTTGAAAGCCAAACATCTTGGAGTTAAGGATATCTAAAATGTATTAATCTTATGGAATTTGGCCGGGACATAACCATTAATTTGATATATAGAGGTTTTCGACTTAGAGAAGTTCGACTTAGTGAGGTCCGAAAGTATTTCACTTTTATCCTCGATAACAAAAAAGTAAATAATTAATTATATTTAAATATATTTCATTTAAACCATTATATTATTGTTTATTATGTTTGGTGCTTCTTATCATATAAATGTCATTATGATTTTATAGTCTTTATTTTTTTTTAAATCATACTATCCCGATCCCACTGTCGAGGGAATATAGTGGGGGTGGGGAGGGAAGGTGTCTCTTCCCACGGGCTTGTGTCCGTATGTCAAAGCAAGTTGGCACCGTTCATATGAAACATCACCGCCCCCTCTTTCCTGTCGAGCCTGCTAGCTACTATGGCTGTCCCCCCTCTCAATATGACCGCTATGACTCCCCCCTCTCAATATAAGCATTGTGCTTGATTAATCTGCGCCTATTACGTCAGTTTCCCTAACTCAAAAAAACTCCATAAGTCGAATTTGTTTCTCCTTTGAGTTCGACTTAGAAAGATCCGAATGTACTAGCAACACGCCAATACGCCAGCTAACAGAAGTGCTGAGCTGTAGGTGGTGGAGTGTTACTTAAATTTACTTTTATTTGTCAGTTTCTATCGTTATGTAGGAGATAGTGTGTATGACACATTTACACTATTGTTTTTATTTATAATACATGTTACTTCAAGTTTTGCTGTATTCTTTTTTAACGCAACAATATGCAGTTTTATCCACCAATTTATTTGGTATTATTAAGTAAATAATAAATTGCAAATTAAAATTGTTTAATGTCTTATGCATTTTTTATACTCACGTTTTATGACTGTCACTGTCAGACTACGTTATTACTGTTATACATAAAATAAGAGAGATTCAATTATTTGTTTCTAACAAATGAAAAAGTTGCACAGCTGAAACTTGTCAATTTATCAAGGGCGCCAAATATAAATTAGCCGATGGCGCCAAAAACCTAGTTACGCCTCTGTGTCGAATCGATCATATTTGTTAGGAAATCGTCGTCTATTGTTTCGTAAATGTTTAGTGAAGTTTCCTGAATTGTTGACGAAGCAGCAGGAACAACTGATGTTTCTTTGGCTGTATTGCAATACATTTCCCTTTCACGGCTGCCTTTTTAAAAAAAAATGTAAAAAAATTGAAATAATAAAAATAAAAATAATCATGAGTTTTATATATATTTCATTTTTCAACTTAATAGGCAATCCTTCTGTGAACGAAGATTCTTGTGTCCTACGAACTTATAATAATGCGCAGGTTGTGCTGGTCTGTTTTCAAGTGACCCCGCGTTCACAGGACACGGTTGCTAGGGAATGAGTTGGAAAAATATCCTGCCTACCATTGTTACCAAAATTAGTGTCAGGTACACAATTGGAGCTGGATTGACTCTGGGAAAACCTTAGGCATGTGAACTAAACCATGCTTTGACAGAAATTCAAGCTCGCATGTCGCTCGACCACCGTGGACAAAAATTAAACACATAATTTATGGCTGCGGACATTTCTGATTAATTAATCGATTAATAGTTAACAAATTTAATCCATTAAAATTAATTTGATCGATTGAAATTTGATTAAAATTTAATAATAATTTTCTAATATTTTGTTTTCTCACAATTGATTAATAACTAGCAAAATACCCGCGATACTCAGCGGAAATAAGGATTTCAGTAAGCATGGAAAACACACTTAACACCAATTGATTAAATTTGGATAATGATGCATATACTTGTTTGTTAATATTTGTTATGGTCGTGTTAAATCAAATGGGGAATTTAAATGACATTAAGGGTCTCCGTGCAAAATGGGTGTAGATGATTTTAATCATGATGGAGATACGTGTCTATATTTATTTAAATTATTTAAAATCTATATGAAAATAGAGCTTTCAACGTTTACGAAAAAAATATATTGGGCCACGGCCTTGAAGAGTCAGACGTTAGTACTCAAAAACTTTCGAAAGTTTCATCCTCCTACCTACACGGGAAGTTGGTGATTTAATGATGAGTCTGTTTTACAAAGCTCGCAATGTGCAAAAAAAAACCATACATTTGTGCACCCGGCCACCAAGTGATTGATAATTAGGGGTCTACCGATATGCATTTTTTTCTGATATTGCCGATCCCGATATTACCGATATTTTTTGAAGATATGAATACGGATATAAGTATTTGTTAGGACAAAAACCAGCGGTCATATCTGATGACGTCATTCTTAAATTAATCACTCGTATTTATTTATATTTTATATTAGGGGTCTACTAATATGCAATTTTGCCAATATTAACGATATATTTTGCCAATATAAGTACCGACATGAGTATTTGTAAGGACAAAAACCAGCGGTCATATTTGGGGTCGTCATTCTTAAATTTATCACTCTTAATTATTTTCATTTTATATTAGAGGTCTACCGATATGCACTTTTGCCGATATTACCTATATTTTTTTCCGATATGAGTGCCGATACATAGTACTTGAAGAAGTATGAATTTGTTAAAATTGTGTTACATTTTTTCAAATGGCTAACATTATATTTTTAGGATTTGTAGTTTTAAAGCTATGAATTTTTAAAGTGTGTTTCAATTGTTCCCAATCCCCTGTGTATTTTACCTCCACATTTTGTGACCTCTATTCCGCTCTCCGCGTCACGCATTTTTTCTATCGTTTCAAAATGGTTTTATTTTCAGGATCAATGCTATAAATAAAATTATTATTTCTTTAATTTGTCTTTAAAATATTTTTTGATAGCTCATTTAACTTGGTATAAACAGTAAAGGGTTGTGACAGATGTGCTAGAAGACCATAACGGAACAGTCAGTATTGGAGGGAGAAGTATAACCAGCCTACGCTTCGACGATGCCATTGACGGCCTAGCTGGCAGCTAGGACGAACTAAAAGAATTCCTCGCAAAGCTAGAGAAAACAGCAAAGGCGTACGGCATGGAAATCAATGCAGAAAAGACCAAGTTCATGGCAAATAGTAATTTCACAAGTGAGATTCGGATAAACGGGCTAAAACTCGAAGAAGTCTCCACCTTCAAGTATCTAGGGGCCATAATATCCGACGAAAGCTCAAAGCCAGAAATTCTTGCCAGAGTAGCCCAAACAATGGCAGCATTGAGTAAATTAAAGCACATCTGGCAAAGTAAAAAGCTCTCCATGAGATCAAAGATCCGTCTAATGCGCTCTCTGGCGATGTCGGTCTTTTTGTATGGTTGTGAGGCTTGGACGCTCACTGCAGACCTCCAAAGAAGAATCAATGCGCTAGAGATGATATGTTTAGAAAGATATTGAACATCTCCTACACAGCGCACGTCACAAACGAAGCGGTCCGCAACACAATAAGTACTTTCAGTGGCCTATACGAGGACCTACTCACATCAATTAAGAAGAGGAAATGACGATGGTACGGACACGTGACAAGAACTGGAAGTCTCGCAAAAACTATAGTGCAAGGCACAGTCCAGGGAGTAAGGAAAAAAGGCAGACAAAAGAAGAGATGGGAGGACGATATCAAAGAATGGACCGGCCTGTCATTCAGCGACTCTCAAAGGGCAGCACATGACCGTGACAAATGGCGTGTGTTAGTGAGCAGT
Organism: Ampullaceana balthica; assembly: GCA_944989445.1. Taxonomy (NCBI): domain Eukaryota; kingdom Metazoa; phylum Mollusca; class Gastropoda; family Lymnaeidae; genus Ampullaceana; species Ampullaceana balthica. The sequence continues at coordinate 72,901 of CALYLW010001340.1, read as the reverse complement.
TCTCGATGGTGCCCCAACGACCCAACAACGGGTTAAGAGATAGTTCAAATTCAAGCTCAAACAGTAAAATGTATCTTTAAACTAGTTCCAGATTATGACTGTCACATATGAATCATGATTGAATCACCAGTGTATCATGTGTGTATTGCATGATCGGATGACGGAAAGGTCACGTGAGTAATAAGCTCGGGAAGAAAGAAGCCTTCCCATTGGCTGAGAAGGTTTGGGGATGAGTTGTCAGAGAAGTTCAGGAGTGGAAGGACGGAATCTGTGTGTGCCTCAATTGTTCCACGTTGTGTAACCTCAAATAATATTTCTGTGTACAAAGTATAAATATTAAACATGTTTTATTGAAACACGTTCTTCGGTGGATTATTGTGTACATGATTATGCATTGAGAGGACGCCTGCAAGTTACATATTAATAAGTAAAAAGCCAGTCAAAGTTACAATGACCTACATACGACTCATGACAAAGCAAACTGTCCTTTATACATATGTACAAGTTAAATTATAAAATCCTTTTGAACCTTCAAATTTTATTCATAATTAATTCTAAGCAATAGTTAAATGGCTTTTGCATATGGCCACTTTTTATGAATAAAAACAATGAGAACAAACCAATAGTATTAGAGTCAAAATGAGGTTGAAGTAGGAATGGTTGCCAATGACAACAAGTCTGCACAAGTAAAATTTTGTAATTCGATAAGAAAGTAATGTTTTAGACATCTGTTATTCTGCGTGAAGCTTTGCTTTTAGACCAATAACGATTTACTCGGCCATAGCATCACTTGCACAGTATTTCCGATTATACGAAAATCAGCCGATACCTAAACAATATCATAGCACATGGCACGCTGTATCGTTTCTAGGAATCTTTTGGGTCTTTCAATACATGTATCGGGATCGATATATTAATTTATTAAGATAATTATAAATCTAAATGATATTTTTTTTCCTGAAATTATTTTGTCAAAATTTCACTTATTTTGAAATATTGGTGACGTCTATATCGGGACCTTTACATGCTACCGATACCGATATTGCCGATATCCTGATATCGGTGCCGATATATCGGCTGGCTGATATATCGGTAGACCCTTATTGATCATTTTATAATTTTGTCGCCTCCTACCATTGCGGGAGTGTACTCAACAACTTCCCAAAGTTTCATGTTTTTACCTACACTGGAACTTGGCCAATTTGTGAGAAGTCAGTTTTTCTAAAGCTCATATAAGGAAAAAAATAAATTTGGGCCCCCAGCCCCCCATCAGTGGGAATTTGACAAATTTATTTGTCCAAGTATCGTCGTGAGAGTGTACTTAAATACTTCCCAAAGTATAATGCTTCTACCTGCACGTGAAATTGGAGAATTAGTGATGAGTTAGTCAGGGAGAAATTAGAAAAGAAACTATATTTAGGCCCTTAAGCCCCCCCCCATGAGTGGAAATTACAAAATTATTTTTCACTTGTTACCATCGTACACAACAATTTACCAAAATTTCATGCATCTACCTATACGTCAAGTTTGAGCATTAGTGATGAGTCAGTTTTATAAAGCAAATATTTAAGGAAATAATCTATATTTGGGCCCCGGCCCCAACGGGAAGTGTATATGTAAATATTTTATTTTCTTGTTACCGTCGCGGGAGTATAATAAACAACTTCCCAAAGTTTCATGCTTCTACCTACTCGGGAAATAGGAGAATTAGTGAATTTCAATTATTATATAGCCCATATAGGGATAAAAACTTTTTTGGGCCCCCATGCGTGTGAATTTTAAAATTCCTTTTCGCCAATTATTGTCGTAAGAGTGTACTCAACAATGCCCGAAAGTTGCATGCTTCTACCTACACGGAAAATTATTGGAGAATTAGTGATGAGTCAGTTTTTAATATAAGAAAAAAACTTTGTTTGGGCCCGCTGTCGTCAGCAAGTGATAATTTATATAACATTTTGCTTGTTATCATCACGGAATTGTATTCAACAAGTTTCAAAAGTTTCATGCATCTACCTACACGGAAAATAGGAGAATGATTGATTTTCTCTTTTTATATAACTCATATAAGAAAAAAAAACTAAATTTGGGCCCCTTGCCCCCAGTATGAAATAATTAAAAAAAAATAATTATGTTAGCATCGCGAAGTGTACACAACAACTTCCCAAAGTTTTATGCTTAAATAGGAAAAATAAGTGATTTTCAATTTGTATATAGCCCATATCATTAAAAAAACACTTTTTTGGGCAACCGGCACCCATGAGAGTGAATTTTAAAATTATTTTTGCCAATTATCGTCGTAAGAGTGTACGCAACAACTCCCTAAAGTTTCATGCTTCTACCTACATGGGAAATCAGAGAATTAGTGAATTTGTATGTTAATACAGCTTATTTAAGTATAAACTACATTTGGGCACCCAGGCCCCCATTTTTGGGAATTTAAAAAATATGTTTCGTCAATTATCGTTAAGAGAGTGTGTTCAACAACTTCCCCATAGTTTTATGCTTTTAACAACACGAACATAAGAGAATACGTGATAAGTCTGTTTTTAATATAAGAAAAAAACTACATTTGGACCCACGGCCCTCAATAGGTGAAAATTTATTTAAAATTTCACCTTTTACCATTGCGGAATGTTACTTAACAACAAACTAAAGTTTCATGCATCTACATAAACATGAAATAGGAGAATTAGTGATTTTCAGTTTTTATATCTATCATATAAGTAAAAAAGTAAATTTGGGCCCCCGGCCCCCAGTATGTGATAATTTAAATATGTTTTTGCATGTTACCATTTCGGAAGTGTACTTACAACTTCCCAAGTTTCATGCTTCTACCTACTCCCCAGATAGGGGAATTGGTGATTTTCCATTTTTATATAGCCACTACAAGGAAAAAAAACGTTTTTGTGCCCTCGTACCCCATGAGTAAGAATTCTAAATGTCTTTTACACCAATTATCGTCACGCGAGGCTCCTTAACAACTCCTTAAAGTCTCATGCGTCTACCTACATGGGAAGTTGGAGAATTTGTGATGAGTCAGTGAGTCAATCAATGAGGGCTTTGGCTTTTATTAGTATCAATATACATAATCCCCGTACTCTGTATATATGTATGTATAGAATAATGCTGTTAGGGGGCGCTGTGATCGACTTTGTATAAAAATATTATATGACGTCATTGTTTTATGTCTATTGATATTATGTGACGTCATTGTTTTAGGCTTATATTTTAATTTCTGAAAAGAGAACGATGGAAAAATAGGATTTGACGAAGTATACTTATTATGAAATACTTTGTGAACATTTCAGCAAGTTAAACATTTCGTATTTATCAAACACGAATAAGTTACTTATGTTAATTATGTATATTGATTCCCGTTGTCTGTATGGATGTAAGTGCTGTTAGGTGGCTCTGCGATCGATTTTGTATAAATATTATATGTCGTCATTGTTTTAGCTTATAATTTAATTTTTGAAAAGGGAACGATGTAAAAATAAGATTTGAGGATGTATAATTATTATGAAACTAGACAACCCGCTGCGCAGCATACGCCACATTCTTGCTCATGAAGAGTGCAAAGAAAGTGGAGAAAGAACGGACACAAACTACAGCATAAAGAAATCAAAACAACACCAGTGAACGTTGGTTAATAAACGAGAGGCGTGTAACAACAACCCCAGTGTGCATGTCTTTACGTTTACTCGCTATTTTTTATTTACTTGGTGCTACTTTTTGTGTCTGTACTTTCACCCCCCAAACGTTCTTTGCACTGTCCATGATGAGCAAGTCCAGTGGCGTAACAACGGCTTGGCATTGGGGCAGCACCAAGGGCGCCGGCCTGCGCCAGTTCAAACGAGCGCCACTAAATCTCAAAGTTATAATTTTTTTATTTAAATAAAGGGTGCAAAAAGGAATTAACCAAGGGCGTCAAAACCCAGTTACGCCTCTGAGGAAGTCTGCGGCGTATGCTACGCCACGGGTCTCTCCAGAGTTCCTTCTTTTTATTCACTCACAGTTGTTTGCCCAAACCCACCCAAATTTGACAACTGTGTCTTTCAGGAAATCTTCACCCGTTACTAAATCATTAGCGGCGTATGCTGAGCCGCGGGTCAGCTAGTCAATATACATATTTCCGGTTGTCTGTATGTATGTATGGAATAATGCTGTTAGGTGGTGCTGCGATCAATTTTGTATAAAAATATTATATGACGTCATTGTTTTAGCTTATATTTTAATTTTTGAAAAGAGAACGATTTAAAAATAGGATTTGAGGATTTATAATTATTATGAATTGATTTGTGTACATTTCAGCAAGTTTAATATTTTGTATTTATCAAACACGGATAAGTTACTTATATTAATTATTTATATTGATTCCCATTTTAATGCTGTTAGGTGGCGCTGCGATCGATTTTGTATAAAAATATTATAAGATGTCATTGTTTTAGCTTATATTTTAATTTTTGAAAAAAGAGCGTTTGTAAAAATAGGATTTAATGATTTAAAATTATCATGAAATACTTTGTGTACATTTCAGCAAGTTAAATATTTTGTATTTATCAAACACGTATACGTTACTTATGTTAATTATGTATATTGATTCCCGTTGTCTGTATGGATGTAAGTTAGGTGGTGCTGCGATCGATTTTGGATAAAAATATTATATGACGTCATTATTTTAGCATATATTATGTTTGAAAAGAGAACGATGTAAAAATAGGATTTAAATGTTGCGAAATTGTAATGCTGTTAGGTGGCGTTGCGATCGATTTTGTTTTATAGTGATGCACAAAAAATAACACTTTTCCAACTTTCCGCATAAAATTGCTCAATATGGTAATAAATGAATCAAATAAAAATAAATAAAAAAATGAAAGTTCTTTATTACGTTATTTTTTAATCTGATGTGTATTTATTTTAAAAACTTCCGTCATTTTTGACGGGTGATACGCTAGAAGATTTATATTTTTTATCGCAAGTTCCCTTTGAAAATTGGGTTTATAGATTCGAAATGTCTGTTAAGCTTGACAATGCAACTCCTCCTGAACAATACCAGATAGAGGGTTCGGGTCTTTTGCAAATATGCTAAGGAGGTCCCAAGGATGTGCAAAAGCCAAAAATATACCGAAAAGGTTTACTGAATTTCCTGGAGAAAAAAATCCGAACAAATATCAGTATTATGTCAATTTCTCGCCAACCATAACATCTATCGGGTTGAAACAATTGTCAAACAATAGCTAATGATATTTATAACAATTTTGGAGTAGGATTTTTTCAAACATCACTTGTCGTTTGACTCCTGTATTTTTTTAAGCAATTTTTAAAAGCAATTAATTTTTTTAGTTCTAAAGTTATTGATATGAAATGACTTTTTAATGTAATATAGAGTGATAGTTAATGGGGCTTTGTGAATGTGAATGTTTGTGTTAGATTGTTGCATGGTGCGCATTATATTGACACATTCTTAGTGTGATGTGGCGTGAGGGGATATGGCGTCATATTGTGTTTACTTTCAGAATTACATATTGGAATGGACTATTAATGTAATCTAGAATAATTTCCATTAAATAAATAATCGGAAATTATTTGTTAGAAATTGAGTTTAAATACTCATTCCAGTTTTTATTAGATCTACTTGTTTTTTACTTACATACTTTTCCCTGGTATTATTATTATTTATTTGGACATGCATACATAAACAAAATTTTGTTTTTCTTCTTTATTTCTTGCATAACAGAATGATTTTGCCGTGTTACGTCACAAAATTTGGGAGCAATTGAATTTCCGCGACTTAACCGATTATTGCGACTTAACGTCATCTATATATCCATTTTACAAAATATAAATAATTCAAATTTAATCGATTGCTCCATTAAATTTTCCCCAAATAATCGAAATAAATTTGTTTAATCAGTACCAGCCCTTAATTATTTAGGATGTAACAAGATTAAAATTAACAAGATGAAAAATATACATAAAAGGGGCCGTCAGGCACCTGTGGGTGGGGTTGACGGAGTCGCCTATTGGTCACGAAGTGTGACGAGGGGGATATGGGGTGTTTAAGAAAAGTGACGTCACCTCAAAATGCGCAACCTCAAATAATAGTTAAACTTAAATACTAATTGTTTACAAATAAATTTAATGACATTTTACATGCATGTTACGATATCAGAGTACAGTCTTACACTAAATACATACTTGCAAGACCAAAAAGTTATTTCAAACATGCTCATTTTTAAATAAAAAAATTGATTGCTTGTATGGGGCTGGGGGAGCTTTGTGATGTCATTTTTGAGGGGGGGGGGTCTAATATTTAGTGACGAGGACGGATTGGGTAAAAAATTGGCGAATTTTGGTAGACGTTATCTATTGACGGACTTTAAAGTGAAATTGAGAAATGTTAATTTATGGAAAGTAAAATTATTAAATACACAACACTAGATGTCAAACAATATACTTACAGTTTTGTATCTTTTCAATAGTGTCATATTTATTGGGTCTGTAAAGACAAACAATTTTCAGGTATAAACTGCAGCAATTTCCGACATACTCGAACAATCTTTTTAACCATTTTATTTTAAACATAATTTGAAAACTATGTTTCTATAAAAGTATCACGTGATCTCAAATTCCATTAATTGTTAAATTAAACTATAGCCAAAATAGGTATCCACACAATTAAACAACTCATTAAATGATCTTAGCCGAAGCAAGCTATGTGCAGTGATTAAGCCATGTTTTCCTTTTATTACTATTATTAAATTTATCAATGATTATATTTAAGCGTCTATTATTATTTTCTAACACATTAATGGATTTCTAGCGTCGTATCAAAATAAATGACGCCAGGTGATGTATATTAGAAACGAAGCAATTATTCAATTACATGATTAGAAAAGTATAAAAGCTCACAATGAATGTTAAACGCTAATAGGAAATCCTATTACCGGTTTTTACAGCGATAATCGGTTTTGAGTTTCCCAAACCGATTATCGAATTTATTTTTATTTATTTTTAAAATCATTTCCGTACTGAAAACTTAAAAAAATATTCGAATAAAATGTATACCCGCATTTGCAGACATTTTCATCCACTATGGCCGCCAAGGTGTGTTTATTTATAAGTTTTGAGCGTTACATGTAGTGTTAGTAAATTAATACATTTCTTGTTTGGTAATAAGTGTGACGTCATTATGTTCATTTGATGTCAGAAATCGACAAAAAAGACGTAATAATTGCAGTTTCTATTTTCCAATTCATGATGTAGGCTAGACATAAAATGCAATTTCTCACATTACGTATTGCGTTTGACATCATTTCAGTAATTCAAACGTTTCCACACCATCTTCGCCCGCCCTAGAAACAGCTCTACATGGGACGGCATTTCCTTAGCTCCACGAAACAATCATGCCACGTAATTCTTTGAGTTAATATAAGTATAAAAGTTGTTGCGATTTCAAAGCCAACCACAGTTATTTCGAGCTTGTAGTCAGTTTAACATTAAAAATATTACATTTATTATTTATCAAAATTAAGTTTACAAATATGGCTGTTCGAATAAATAAATCTGATGTGTAAATTTATTTGAAATTCTTTTGACTTTAATTAAGTTTTCTATATATGGACATTTCATATCTATTGTTTGTTACCTATTTATACCAAACGTGATTGCAACTTAGTTAATGTATGTTTGTTTATTAATGATATTATGTTGCTTAATAAGTAACTTTTTTTAATAACCATACAGTAGATATGTGACTCTTTATCTGTGACTTTCTTTACAAGCCCCAATGATAAAATAATCATTAACTTCCTTACAACCAACACCAAATAATAGCTCACTCCTCGCATTACTCAGAATTCATTAATAAGATGTATGTGCATCTGGGGTGTGGCAGCAACTGAGCGTCAAGTCGAGCACGCTGCTTTCCTTTCAAGCAATAATGATATGTGTATATATATATATATGCCAATTAATAGCTCATAACCGATAATTGATTTGCAAAACACGAAATTACCATCCCCTGTTATGACTAATACAAATAAATATTTTAAAAAGTCACTCAGTTACAACATTCATATCGTACTACCAAGATGTGCTATTTAATTTTCATTTGTGATTAAATATAACCATGGCCAACATTTTATTTAATTAAAAAAATGTATTAAATTTAAAAAAAAGAAAAAAAAATAAATAAAGAGATCCATCTCCTACGTCACAAAATAGAATCACTTCTACCTATATTTAAAATAACTTTAAAAAAGACCTTTGTTAACTTAAATGAAATTTAAATAACATAACCCCGTAAAAACAAAGTTTTTGACTATACATCCGTTTTATGTGAGACAGAACTTAAAGTATTGATTATGTTCCAACGCGACAAACATTTACAGCCTGAAACTTAGTTAACTCCTCCAGGTGTTAAACACGAGATGTGGTCATCGATGGCTGGCGTGAAGTCAAATGACCCGTAAAATGTAAAAAATAGCGACCGCTACATATAGTTTAAATAGATAAACTAAAAATGCATTAATTTAATTACAGTACGTTCAATCGATCTGAAAATTTGATACAATGCATTGTTAGGTGATACGAGTCTCTGTGCTAAATTTCAGCTTGATCACATAGCCGGAAGTGTGTCTTTTTGACTTTTGTTTTTCCGCCCGACGATGGACGAAGAGATGACGACAAGATTTTGAAGTTAATATATAAGATTTAAAAATAGGGTTTTTTAAAAGTCTTTGAAGGACCTTAAAATCTTAAATCACCAAAACAATACTTAAAATTATTAAATTTATTGCCGACTTCATATCCATTAATGTGTATGCATTTACAAAAGTTTCCTTACATAAAAACAATATATTTAATGAAATATATATATATATATGAATGATACTTATCCTGGTGTTCTTTCGTATGTTAATTGTTTCCATCTTTTCAATTTTCAAGTCACGTGTTATGATATTAATTACAGCTCATTTCACTTAAAAGTCATTTACAATCAAAAGTACTTTAAGGAATACCGGTGTTTTGTGCCCCAACGCTAACAGGAAAAAACATTTTACCAGATTCAGTTTACTCAACAAAATGTTAATGAAGCACTTTCGGATTTTTATCTAAGAATGAAGCGGAAAGGTAAGTCAGAAAAAAGTATTCACCTTTTAAAATTCATTCGACGAACTATAATATACTATTTGCACACTAACTATTTCAGGCAAAAAGTGGCCTAACAACGGGTTGGCAATGGGGCAGTTGCCAAGGGCGCCAGCTCAGAAGGGCGCCACTAAATTTCGGAATTTAATTTTGTATTTAAATAAATATAGTCAGACCTCTCTTTATCTAGGTTGAACTCAAAAGGACCCGAAAAAAAATCGACTTACGGAGTTTTTGAGTTAGGTAATATGGCGTAATATGCGCCGATTAATGAAGGACAATGTAGATGATGACAGGTGGAGGGAACAGCCATACCGGCTAGTAGGCTTGACAGGAAAGAGAGACGATGTCTCTGTTTCATATGAAAGGAAGCCAACTTGCTTTGACATGCCGACACAAGCCCGTGAGAGAAGACAACTTCCCTCCTGTTGGCTCCTTTCATATGAAAAACCACCGCCCCTCTTTAACTGTCAAGCCTTCTAGCCGCTATGACTCCCCCCCCTCTCAATATCAACAGTGTCCTTGACTAATCTGCGCGTATTACGCCAGTTTCCCTAACTTGAAAACTCCGTAAGTCGAATTCCCCCCCCCCTCCCCTTCGTTTAGTTCGACTTTGAAAGGTCCGACTGTATTAGCAACATTCCAATACGCCAGCTAACGGAAGTGCTGAGCTGTAGTCGTTGGAGTGTTACTTAAATTTACTTTTTATTGTGAGTTTATATCGTTATGTATGAGATAATGAGTATGACACATGGACATTATTGTTTTTATTTATAATACACGTTACTTCAATTTTTGCTGTATTCTTTATTAACGCAACAACATTCCGTTTTATCCACCATTTTATTTGATATTATTTATTAAATAATAAACTGCAAATTAGTATTGTTCCTGTTTAATGCATTTTGTATGTTCCCGTTGTTGGACTGTTACTGTCTGACTACGTAATTATTGTCATAAATAAAATAAGAGAAATTCAATTATTTTTTATAAGAAATGAAAAAATCGCCAAGATGAAAATTGTTAATTTATCAAGGGCGCAAAATAAAAATTAGCCAAGGGCGCAGCAACCTAGTTACGCCTCAGCATGCAACCATTTATTATAAACAAATTTTAAAGAAAAATACAAAAACAAAATCAAACTTTAACTTTAAATGCTTCTCTTAGATATCTTTTTGTGTATGGAATTACATACTGTTTAATTGATTGTAGCACAGCTCAAGTCATGATTTAAAAGTTAAGAGCATTAAAATGTAATTATTTTAGGGGGGTCAATTTCGTGTACACTAATATCATATAATTATCTTTTAATTATAATATACTATTTACTATTTTATTTTCTGTCTAAGGTTCTTGACAATGTTTCGCAGCGCCTAATAGATGATACTACAGTGTAAATACATAATTTTGATGCTTTAAGCATGATATATTTTTCTTTTAGTTTACTTACCTCGCCATACTAACATTCTTTTTAGCTAGAAAGGACGCTGTCAAAAAAAGAAAATTATATAGGCATTGACATATCAAGCAGCAAGTTCGTAGCTTTAAAGAATATTCTGTAAATCAAAAAGCTTAAGTGAATTTTCAATTTAAATTACTTTATCGTTTATATTATTTAATATACACTAGACAATAATCATTTTTTTTTCAAATAATAATACTAAATACATTCAAAACATTGAAAACATAACAAACAAAATTTATTTTAAATTATATTATTTTTAAAAAAATAATTATGTAATAGCTTTTACTTATTGATTCACAACACTACAAATTTAGAATATACACTTATGTCCTACACATAAATATATATATACTTATTTATATGTATATAAATGTGTATGCATAAGCACGAACATTTGACAAACCTTTCATCTTGATGCAAACCAGTACAACTATGCCGACAGCCACCAAAGGAAGCGAACATAACAATACAATTATCCACCAAGATAAAACAAATTGTTTTTGAAAACCTGTGTGGAAAATAACTTAAGGCATATACATTTTATAAGAATTATAACTTTACAGTTATCATTGATTCGTCTTTCCTTAAAAAAAGGAAAACCTAATGACTTTATTATTAAATTTGACTCTCTAGTAATGTTTACTATATATATAAACATATATATATATATATATATATATATATATATATATATATATATATATATATATATATATATATATATATATATATATATATATATATATTTAAATAATGCTATTTTTTACTTGCATATAAAATTGTGCATTCATTAAAAAGTATTAATTTCTTTGTTCCTTATATCTTTAACGTGTATTATTCACTTAATATTAACTTTTTTTAAAATGAATTTTTACTTTGAAATCCCACGAAATAAATTTTACCTTCTATTTTCCATTTTTGTAGTATTTAATTATGTTTTGGTTATGTCAATTAAATATGTTGGTGTTATTGACAAGCATTAAATAAATAAACCATTATATAATTCCGAAAATGTTAAAAAAAAACCAACTCTTTAACACAATACAAATTCCTTGCATGTTAATTTCAATGTTACACTTTCCTTTTAACGATTCTGTTAGGTCAAGGGTGGGCAAACTTTTTCTACGGAGGGCAGCATTCAAAACGTTATTGTTATGGGTGGCCGCATATATATTGTGTCTACTTCAGTTAAAATTTACAACATATAAAAATATAAATTAATGATTATAAACATGCCCTTGTGATTTTATTTCATATTCACACCCTATTTCACGTGTACATTTCATTTTAAAATACGTTATTAAACAGTTTCAAATTTGATAATACGATTTTAGTATTCATAATTATTTAGACAAAAGTTTATTGTTACCTGTCGTAATGACTATGAAGAAGTAGGAATGTAATATACCTACAAGCTGATCATTCAATTCATTTATAATTAATGAGAAGTATGTAATTATTCACAATTTTGGATAATGTTCTTGAACTGTGTAACCAGTTTACTGGTTGTGATTCGCATGACTGCATTCAAATAGCAGTCAGTTAACATCGATCTGTTCTTAGACTTGTTTATTTTCATACAAGAAAAAGCTTGCTCACAGATCTATGTGGACCCAAATAGTGAAAAAAAGTTTGTTAGCAAAGTTTTTAAAGTGTGGAAATGCTGCTCCTGGAAAAACATCCATAAAACTCTAGCAGAAGAACTGACTTAACGTGTCCTTCATTTCATAATCTGCTTGTAGGTCAAGCAACTCTAACTGTATATTCTCTTTGACTGAATCAGCTGCTGCATTAAATGGCAAACGGAGGATATTGATGAGAGCTACATGGTTCTTGTAGTCTTGGAACATCATTTCAAATTCCGCAGCCAAGGCATCCAACTGAGCAATGTACTTATCAGCCATTTCAAAAGAAATGGCTTTCTGTTTCAGCAATACTTCCACTCTTCATTAAAAATGGTATTAACAAAGTCCCTCTAAACCCTTGATCTCGGGGATCAAAATTATTTCTTCCTTGAGATCCCACACTCGCCTCAACATCATGTCCAGGCTCTGCCAGTGGACACTGCTGTGGTAGATAAAAGCATTATGTTCAGTTTACAAATCTCCAAGCATTGTCTTGAACTGCCTGTTGTTAAGTGCCCTGGTTTTGATGAGGTTTATCACACTGACAACTGGGTCAATAACAGGATTGATAATTAACGCAAATTTACACAGACTGTGATAACACAGTGAAGAGGAAATAATGTATGGTCAGGAAGATCTTCTTTAATTTTATTTTTCATCAACTTCACCAGACCTACATTTTTTTCCAGTCAAAGCACGCGCTCCTTCGATTGCTATCACTTGATATCTTGTTTCACACCAAACCAGTTCTTTTAACACATTTCTCAACAGGATTGAATAAATCCTGGCCTTTAGTTGTGTCTTCGAGTGGCTCCACACTAAGTAAGTATTCGGTAAGCTCAAAACGAGTGTTTATTCCTCGCAAAAACACCAGCAATCGTGCTGTGTCCTGGTCATTGGTATTTTCGTCCAACGCAAGAGAGTACTACAAAAAGTCTTTGATTGCATGTTGAAGTTGATGCAGCAAGATGTCACTAATTTTTCATCACGCCTGACTACCGTTTTCCTAGAAAATGAAATGCTATCAAATTTCGTTTTCTGTTCTGGACACATAATGTTTTCTGCATCTGACAAGCAGTCCTTGTTGAACTTGCTGTCAGAAAAAGACTTGTTCCGTTTTACAATCTTATAGGGCAACAAACAGGTTTTGATTGCAGAATCTTGTATTAAAGATTGTTTGGTGAAAACAGTTTGCTGCTTCTTTAAATTATTAACCAACTCCTGGCAATTTATTTTTCTCTTTTTGTTTTTTTTTAAAAATTAAGCCCGAAATTAAATTGTTTTGTTTTATGGTAATTGTTTTAAATAGTACTTATTAAAGACGCTCACACACTCACGGCATGGCAAGCAGACTGCTTAGCTCCCAATGCTCGTGAAGCAATATTTAGCGTTCCTTTTGTTTTTAAAAACACATAATTCGTCCTCAATCTTTTTTAGCCAGCACTCATGGTTAAATCAAAGTCTATTCATTTTTAAATTACATTTTTACAAAACTGCTATTATGTAAGTAGTAAACACAAGCCACTTCCGTTGAGCTGAAATGCAGTTTCGAAATATGATGTTAACAATTTAAAACTGATGATCACTTATCAATTCTGGAGCCATACAACCGATTTAATATCCTTAGATTCGACTAAAACAATTGGAATACAATTTCTAAAATATAGTGAACATTCTTTAAAAAAAGAAAATTAACGTGGACATGAGATCGTAGCCTACGGGCCGCACAATATACTCTGGCGGGCCGCATACGGCCCGCGTGCCGTTGTTTGCCCACCCCTGTGTTTGGTTAAGTATTTAGTAATTTACAAACACATTTTTTTAAAAATCTTTTTTGGAGAGGGGCAATACGTGTTAAATATAATCACACAATCGCAGTAGGCGAGCCATGATATGAATTTTATGATTTTTATTCCCCACCTGAAGTAGTTGTCACGTGAATAAATGCATCGAAACAACTCGATATTCCAAACACATTTTGAACGGCGATAAAAAATGTGTACTTGGTTGATTCTGATAAATTTCCCACAGTGTACATTGTTATTGTATTATTGCTACAGTTGACACTGCCAATTGAAACACTTTCCATATAAGAGGTGTTTAGTATAGAAATGTTGGGATATAAGATATGAATTGTTTGCGGCAGTTCATCTTCTCTACCAGGTGCCCAGGACAGAGTAACATGGTCATTGGCTACTTCCATGATGTTGATGTTGACGGGACATTCAGGTGGTGCTTAAAAAGAACATTGGTAAAAATAGTGTGTTATCATTCAATTAACTATGGTTAGAGTGTGTGTGTAAATAAAAAAATATTTTATCGTTATCCATATTTAAAATAGTATAATTTTTTTTATTTATACGACCCTATAAATTAATTTAGTTATTGATGAAATTAATATTGAAATTATATATATATATATATATATATATATATAGGTATATAAATATATATATATATACATATATATATATATATATATATACATATATATATATATATTAGAGCTGTTAATGATTCATTTAAATTTAATCGTTAATTTTTAAAAAAAATATCGATTAATTAATCGTTAATTTCGATTAAAGCCAAAATTTAAATTTAGGATGTCATAGGTAACACTTATTAAAGATCTCGTAGAAAATCTAAATAACACTGGAATGTCTCATTTATATGTCATCTTTTAATCAACTACGCAAAAAGACAAGTGTGTTGACATTATTTGATTCAATTGATGAGCGGGTCTAATTGACAATATAACCAGTCGAGCTCAACAATCATTCACACAAAACTGAGGTAACTGGTATGCGCAAAATGGTCTTGACAAAGAATGGCATTATCGGATATCGTTGTGCATTAGGTTTTCACCATTGTAGAAGGTTAATTGATTCAGGAACTTTCATCTCAATTTCTAACGCAGTAAATCATCAGAAGACCTTTCGTCATTTTCTGTCTCTGTTTGAGACTCCATTACTGCCATTAGCTCAATACGCTTTGCATTTGGTTTAATTAGTAGGAAAAGTGTGAGAACCATGGTAGGCAAACGATTTCTCACAATGAATACAATAAACTTTATCAACATTTTGAACATTCCTGTCAGTCAATAATTTAAAACTAAAATGTTTGTGTAATCGTCAGGAAATTTGTTATTATTTATAGGCCGCTAGTTTTTATTTTTATTTTTTTACTTTTTGACTTCCAATAATTAGTAAATGATGGGTCGATTAATAGTTAAAAAATAATTTAATCGTTAAAACGTGTATCGATTTATCGAGAAATTAATCGTTAATTTCCGCAGCCCTAATATATATTATCCTATATATATTGCACCTAAGCGCATCCGTTAGTCAGTCAGTCAGTGTAAAGCCCCTATGCCGGGTAACTCTTGTTTTGTTGTGTTTAAATTGAAAATATAGACGTAAAGTTATAATAATTTTGGTTTTGAGATTATGATTAACAGAGCGTGTGGTGTTTCACGCCGTAAAATATAAAATGACTTTACGTCATTGTTTGAGTTTATATTTTAAATTATGAAAAGGGAACAATGTAAAAAAAGCACTGCTTTATTTGATGTGATTGATCAATATTTTTTTAACCCGAGTTACGTGTGTGAATAAGTATGTGCGCGAGTGTGTTGATGTGTGTGTGTATGTGCCTGTGTGTATGTGTGCGTGTAAGTGTGTGTTTGTATAATATTTGATCTAAATGTTATGACCGGGTGTCATGCCTCTGACACGACGATGCTAGATTAGTTCTTCATTATTAAAAGTGATTATTTTAGAACGATTACTTTCATCGATTTCTACAAGTGAAAATAAATATTGAAAAAAAACTTACCGGGTCTTTGTAATGCGTAATTGGATTATGTGTAATTAAAATGTGCACTGGGTTAAGATTGGGCTAATTGGCGGCACATTTATTTTTATATAGAGGTGAACCGTTGTAAAATTTTGAAAGGGTACTTTTCAATAACAATATCATCAAAATTTGGTCGAACCAATTTTATCTTAGCCACTGTTAACATTCTTTGAAGCATAACATCGAGTGAACTTTTAGTTGAAATTTAAATTACAATCCTTGCATAATAAATAAAGAAATATCTTTTTTTTAATTTAAGGGCATACGAATTATCGAACTTACATTGTAATATGTTTTTATACACCTACGTATATTATCAGACGGAAGAAAATTTTATACAGGCTATGAACAAAATTAAATTGCATAAAATTAAATTTATAAATAGAAAAATGCACACGGAACCGCATTTGATTCATGTAACCAGTGATTTGTGACAAAATAATGGCACATGTTTGTTAGTCGTAAGATTTATTTAACTTTGGAGCTTAATTTATTTAGTGATTGTTTTGAATCGATAGCTATATAAACTGCCCTTAAGAAAGGCCGTATAGAATGAGAACTCTCAGGGATTTTAAATAATAAAATTAAATCTGTATAGGAGTTATATACACTGGGGTAAGATGGAGGTTAATAATTAATCGGAATAGTTATTTTTATAAAGAGGGGCACATTTGAGAACTATTTGGAGGGTGCTTTTCATTTGTAGGGGCAAGAGTTTAAAATATCACCAAACCCTTGGTGGTAGCAACAATATTTCTTAGCCACTGATAACATCTTTTTTGCAAAACTTAAGCTAACCAGCAGAGTACATTTTAAGCCAAAGCATTGCGACTCAAAGTATGTCTTTTAAACAAATAAATTATATTTCCGAACCCCTTACCCTAGGCATCAATAATCACATACAAAATATAAAGCTCTATAAAAACATACCAATTTGTCCTGAACAAAGGTCATGCACAAAATGTAAAAGAATATATGTCGTTGATTAACGGGTAGACGAATGATAAAGCTTACAGTAAAACCAACATATGTATGATAATGCTAGAATAATGCGATGGCATTGTATGTGCTTCGGTTAATAACTGTTTAGTCGTCTATAGGTGCAAGTGTTTTTTGGGGTAGGTGGGTGGTGTGTTTGCTTATTTCTATGTCTGCTAATGTTGTGCCTCTAACAAGACTACCAGTAGTTACCTTCTTAAACCATACATATGTGTTTGAAATTATGGCTTTAGCATCAGAAAAGTGTGTCTTCCGCAGAAAAAAATTATATTGCAAGCTGGATTGATTTTTTGCAGGTAAATAACATTCAATTGCTTACAATTAAATTTATAAATAAAAAATGCACACGAAACGGCACGTGATGCATGAAGACAGTGATAAGTACAGAAAATAATTTTATTATTTATTAGGTTGGAGATTTATTTACTAAAGTGCTTAAATAATATACGTGATTTTTTTTGGAATGATTGCTCTATAAACTGCCCAAAATGAATAGATGAATTGAAAAAAAAGTCCGGTACTGACGAAAATAGATTATATAATATGCTCGGGCGTAAGATCGTAGCTATCAAATGGAACAATTAATTTTATATTGAGTGGCAACTTTCTGACCTCATGAAACGTAATTTTCATTTGGGGGGGGGGAGTTAATAATATCCTGGGTAGCATAAACACTATAGCTTAGAAACTGTTTATATAATTTTTGCATGACTTAAACTAAACCAGCAGGGTAATTGTAAGCCCAAACCTTGCGATTCAAAGTGTGTTTTTTTAAATAAAATAAAAACCCCATACACAACTTACTTAAGCATCAACAGTCACATAAATAATGTCTGGCTTATTAAGAAAAAATGTTCTATTCGTTTGACTAAGGTCATGCTTAGACTGGAAATAGAAAGAGTGTTTTTGAGAGCTTTTCTCATGAACAAATTAATAATAAGAACAGGCATTTAAGAGCTAACAAATGATGAATCATTCATTTTGAAAAAGTTATATTTTTATAACAATGCGTTTGCATGGAATATGCTTCAGGTACAAACGGAACTGTTGTTTAAGGTATAAATATATTTAGTGTAAAGAAATATCACAAGTGTTAAGTGATATATATAGGATCCAGCTCCATTGAGTGCGTGTTATTTTGAAAAAAAGCAACAAATCATTAACAATAAATCATATTGTGACTAGATGTTATGATTTTGTATACCAATATTATAGAAAAAGATTAACTTTCGTATAAAGACTGATTTCAAAGCCAGATCATGCTTTTAACTAAATGGCAGTTATCTTTTAAACTCTATAAATTTCCTTGAACAATTTTTTTGCTAAAACTTCATGATTTAAAATCAAATGCCTGCATAGTAAGTGTTATATATTAAGACCTAAACAATTATGTCATTTTATAAGCTGAAAAAAAGCTACAATGCAAAAAAGCAACAAAAAAGTTTTATTATAAATACAAATAAAAATATTCCGTTTATTTCAATGAAACACGTATCTGCTAATTTAGTGCTTTATTCCACTAGAAGAGAATAAAAGAGCAAAAAGCCAATTAAAACGGCATAATAATTAATTAGAAGATCAATCTCTCAGCATTTTCTTTTGAAAAGCAACAACGTTTTTATATTATTTTCATGTGAAAAGACAATTTCACTTTTTAAACAAATAACCCTATTTTCCACCCTCCCCTAGGCATCAATATTCACATAAATAGTATCTGACTCAAAAATGTCCTATTCGTCTTGAACTCATTTCATACTTAGACTATAAAATAGAATGGCCGTTTTTGAGAACTTTTTCCCAGAACCAAAAGAATCAAATAAAAAGATATTGTTTTATTTTTATGGTCATATAAAAAGAAATTGAGACTTGCCCATTAGATTATTGTAACTGTTAAGGACCTTTGTTATTCTAGTAGAGTATATAGATAAAACCATGCGTTATTAAAGAAGAAATACCAAAATTGATGGGTCAAATTTAAATTCTTAAATACTTTCTATTTTCACGACACACATATTCTGATTTTTGTGAAGAAATGGTTCGATTTACCACCATCAAAATTTCCGCATACCAATTTAAAAATTTCTAAGGGTAATTTAAGACCTAAAATTGAAATAGAGTTGGTTTTATTGTGCTTAACCCGTATCATATCACGGGCATTTAGCTCGTATATATATGTCTTATCAATACAGACGCTCCTTCTTTACAGAAGATTAATGCGTCCACAGACCATACCGGTCTGTTGGCAAGTGATGCAGGGGTTCCTTAGGTATCCTTATAAGGGTTCCATGCATTATACAGCCGCCTTTATTAAAATACTTAATGTTATGTACCCATTCGGAGCTGGGTGAATTCAGGGACCGGGAAAAAATCCTTGCTTCACAAGGATTCGAACCCGTGACCATCGGTACGTAAGCCGAGCGCGCATGCCACTCGACCACCGTGTCCCTCATATACACCTACTTTTACCAGACACACACACACATAAGGCAATAATTAAATGTTGACGATATGTTTGCTTGAAAACATTACGATTTTAATTATTACACTTGTTAATTTCAGTGTGGTGTTCTTGTTTTTTTAAACTCAATTTGCCTAGGGAACTGATTTTATACATTTAAACTGTCTGTGCACTGTTCAATCTTGCACATGCAACTCCTCCTGAACCATACCAGACAGAGAGTTTGGGTCTTTACCAATATGCTAAGGATGTGCAACGGCCAGAAAAGTACCGAAAAGGTTTACTGGATTTCCTGGAAAAATATCCGTATTTTGTCAATTTCTCGCCAACCATAACATCTGTGGGGTTGAAACAAACGGCAAGCAATAGCGAATAATATTTAGAAAAATGTTGGAGTAGGAATTTTAGAAAAATCTCTTTTCGTTCGAATCCTGTAATTTTAGCAGCTCTTTTTAGATAGCAATCGTTCTGTTTAGTTTCAGAATTATTGATTTTAAATGGCTTTTAATGTTATCTAGAATGACAGTTAATGACAGTATAATTACGAAACTGCCTCGTATCACAATTGTAAGTTATATAATATTTGTAACCAAATCTATGAGATAAAGAACATGTGGCACTATCCCTTTAAAAGGCAAAAGCTAAGTGACTCATAGCACAAATAAAAAAAAATTATAAATATACTTTCTAAAATACTTTTAAAAAAAAACCGGTCGTATTAAAATGATATCAACAAAATGTGCACACCCTATTTAGACAATATAGAAAGCTGGCCGCATAAAACAAAGTCTTGTTATAAAGTAAATGTAGTGGACCTAAATAAATCCTCCTTTTGACGTATTAACAATTGTTTGCACATGGAAATAATATTTAACATTTTTTATGTCTCTATATTTTACTATTTATATTTACGGTTTATAAGCAATGTGTATAATTTCAAAAAGAAATCATTGTTTTTTGTTCCCTATTTCGGATAAGGCATCATATTTTGTAAATTATATTCAATGCACACACACACACACCAGATTTTATATCTGTAAAATAAAATAAAAATGAAAAAAAAGATTCAACCGTCTGTCAATAGGTGCATCTTAAAATGATTAATAGGCAATTTTAGAAATGGCCTATGCTATTCTGAAGACAAAGGAATGAACATAAAAACATATTCAATTCGCAATTCATATTAATTAAGCGTTTTCAGGATCACTTCATTAAATTTAGTCAAGTTTTGTTAATAAATTCGGTATCGAAAGTTTATAATGTATAGTGTATATAAAGCTTAAGTAAACTGTTTTAAAGTGTAAGTTTATTTGACATAGGCTATCACTTTCAACATAAAATAAACTCGCTACATCTATGGTTTTTAATTAAATGTCGAGTTATGAAGTAAATTTTTAAAAATCCCAATTTTATTCATTGCCTGTAAAATATTCATATAATGCATCGTGAAAATAAGTCAAATAAAATACTTTAAACGCATATCTAACATATAAAGCTCAGTTGATAATTTTATGTTTGTTTGTTTGTTTCCATTAAAAAAAGGCCACTGCTTTTGTGACATTTTTCCAAATGATCTCTGTTACTGTCGTCTCTAAAAAAGCTCTTATATATTTACGACACTGCACCATAACACAATTGTAATTAATACAATATTTGCAACATCGTCTATGAGATAAAGATAATAAATAAAGAAATTAGGCTATATTCCTAATTTTAAAAGAAACAAAAAAAAACATCAATTTTATGTTAAAAACGCATGTAAACCATGACAATAATTGATTTTAAAAATGACCTATGTTAATCCATCATCAAAGGAGTGAACATAACATATTAAATTCGCAATAAAAAATAATTAAGCGTTTTCAGGATCACTTTATTTAGTTTAACTACTTATGTTAATAGGTCCGGTGGCCCAAAATTTAAATAGTTTGAAAAAAATACTGACACAATTATTACATAAATATGTTTTTATTAAATGCCGAGTTATGGAACAGAAAATAATTAAAACAAATTCGCAATTAAATTTAAACGTGTAAACAATTAAATCTAATGCATCGTGTGGCAGTTGTAATTAATTATGTTTACGTGTCTAGCAAATATATAGAAAGTAACAGTAAAGAAAATGACAATTCTCTGTACTACACAGCTCAAATTATGAAGCGTACACGAAAATGTGCGCACCGTAATTAGACATTATAATATTTTTTGAATGCGCACCGCTGAAAATAAAGTATTGGGGAAAAAAAACGTCACCAAAAGTAACTCGCTTTGAACGGCATTTGAACGTCCGCGTAAATTTGTTCAATACAGAAATGAGGGTAAATTTTTTATTCTTTGTCTCTGCATTTTCTGATTATTTAATTTACTGCATTTCAGCAAAAGGGACAATTAAAAAAACTAACTTAAAACCACCTTCAGGATAAAAGGAACCGTCCTGCCAAATTTGGTCCCCGTCTGTCATTTCGTTTTTCCGTGATTGTCTAACAGAAAGTCGAAAAGTGAAACATACAAACATACAAACATACATACATACAAACATACAAACACCAACTGAGCTTTATTTATTTGATAAATATATATATATATATATATATATATATATATATATTGTATATATATATATATAGTGTGTATGCATACGGTCACATGACACCTTAAACAAACCACGTTAGTCAGGTTGGGTTCGTACATTTGGATATGTAGGCCATTTTTGAGAGGAAAATTATAATTAGATCACTATTATTAGTATTAAATAATAGTATGAATGAATAAAAATCACGAACGAACGAGCGAAGGATCTAGCGTAGAGTCACTGATATATTTGCATACTTCATACTCGCAATGACCTTCTATTTTGCATAACAATAATATATCACATAATATAACTTATATTTGTATTCAAAACTGCGTAAAGGTAAGCTTTTCAATTAGTTACAGTCAACTTCAATTACCCCGTAGCCCATTCCCAGTAATAATAATGATCAAATACTTCCTAATCCTCCCCTGGTTACCTCCGGAATTTACCAAGTTTTAAATACATTCTATTATTATATTTTATATTTTTTTTAAAATTACAAGCTCTATACAAGTTAGTATGTGTGAGTAGGTGTGATCGTAACTTACCAGGATATTTAGTGGTGACTACCAAAGTTTTACACTGTGTTTTTCCATTGCTTGCTTTTGAATGCAGGTAAAAATTGTAAAAAGTCTTGTTTGACAACCCGCCGATAAAGTATTCAATAAAACTGGATACTTAGTTATTAGATTTTAATATTGTTAGGTCAATAAGGACACGTGGCTCTTTTGCCCACACATCTTGATAGCTTACAGTAAAATGTTTAGATGAATAACTATTGAATTCCAATATCCAAGAAAGTTTTACTGTCTCATTCAGAACTTGTTCGATCTTAAAACTATGAGGACATGCTGAAAATAGAGTAATTACATATAAATAGCGTTAAAATTAATAGTGTTTCAGATTTTAAAAATGCATAAAATTTCCTTGGAGGCAGATAATAAATATAGCCAAAGGAGTATAAAGCTTAAATATCCATATAATCATCTGTATAGAAGGAGCGTCTGTAACAGGTTCAATAATATATATATATAAATATATATATATATATATATATATATATATATATATATATATACTTTTACCAAACACACACACACACACATACGTATGTATACATACAAATGGCAATAAATAGATGTTGACGATATGAATTTTGTTTGCTTGCTACAGTTGAAAACATTACGGTTTTATTTTTTACAACTGTTAATTTCAGTTTGGTGTTCTTGTTTTTTAAAGCAATTGTCCTAGGGAATTGCGTTTATACATTTAAAATGTATGTGCACTGTTCAATCTTTCACATGTAACTCCTCCTGAATCATACCAGACAGAGATTTCGGGTCTTTACAAATATGCTAAGGAGGTCCCAAGGATGTGCAACGACCAGAGAAATACCGAAAAGCTTTACTGGAGTTCCTGGAAAAATTATCCGTATTTTGTCAATTTCTCGCCAACAACAACATCTGTGGGGTTGAAACAAACGGCAAGCAATAGCTAATAATATTTAGAACAATGTTGGAGAAGGAATTTTAGAAAATCTCTTTTCGTTCGAATCCTGTAATTTTAGCAGCCCTTTTTAGATAGCAATTCTTCTGTTTAGTTTCAAAATTATTGATTTTAAATGACTTTTAATGTAATCTAGAATGATAGTTAATGGGGTTTTCCCGCTTTGTGAATGCTAATGTTAGACTGTTGCGCAGTGTGCATTATATTGACACATATAATTGTGTGACTGTATAATTTTGAGATGAGTAACTATTGAATTCGAATATGCAAGAAAGTTTTAGTTTCTTATTCAGAACTTGTTCGATCTTGAAACTATGTGGACATGCTGCATGCTGCAAATAGCGTAATTACACATAAATAGCGTAAAAATTAATAGAGTTTCAGATTATAAAAGAGACGCACTGTGTTCTTTTAGGCAGTTAAAAAAATAGACAAATGACTAGAAAGCTCAAATATAAATATAATCTTCTATATAGAAGGAGCGTCGGAAACAGGTAAGATAATATATATATATATATATATATATATAGTGTGTATAAATACGGATACCTGGCACCTTAAACAAACCACTTCAGTCAGGTTGGGCTCGAACATTTTGTATATGTAGCCCATTTTTTAGAGGAAAATTATAATTACATCATTATTATTAGTATTAATTAGTATGAATGAATCAAAATCACGAACGAACGAGCGAAGGATCTAACGTAGAGTCACTGATATTTTTGCATACTTCATTCTCGCAAGGAGCTTCTATTTTGCATAACAATAATATATCATATAATATAACTTATATTTTTATTCAAAACTGCGTAAAGGTAAGCTTTTAAACTAGTTACACTCAACTTCAATTAGCCCATAGCCCATTCCCTGTAATAATAACGAGCAAATACTTCCTAATCCTCCCCTTGGCTCCGAAAGTTTTAAATAGATTCTATTATTTTTTTTTAAATGGCAAGCCCTATACAAGTTAGTATGTGTGAATAGGTGTGATCGTAACTTACCAGGAGATTTAGTGGTGACTTCCAAAGTTTTACACTGTGTTTTTCCATTGCGTGTTTTTGAATGTAGGTACAAATTGTAAAAAGTCTTGTCTGACAATCCGCTGATAAGGTATTCAATAAAACTGGATACTTTGTTATAAGATTTTAATATTTTTATGTCAATAAGGACACGTGGCTCTTTTGCCCAAACATCTTGATAGCTGACAGTAAAATGTTTAGATGAATAACTATTGAATTCGAATATCCAAGAAAGTTTTACTGTCTCATTCAGAACTTGTTCGATCTGAAAACTATGAGGACATGCTGCAAATAGAGTAGTTACACATAAATAGCGTTAAAATAAATAGTGTTTCAGATTTTAAAAAGGCATACAATTTCTTTCGAGGCAGATGATAAATATAGCCAAAGGAGTATAACGCTTAAATATCTATATGATCATCTGTATAGAAGGAGCGTCTGTAACAGGTTCAATAATATATATATATCTATCTATTTATTAATATATATATATATATATAATGCCGGAATTTGGAGTTGGAAAAAAGCATACACTCTTCTCGGAATATCTTCATGGCGGGCTACTAAAAAATAACCTCTGCCAACCTCAGTACATTATCCTTGCTATCTAGTATGACTAGAAACAAAAGAATTGTGGATGATGTTTCAACTAATAGAAGAGTGGAATGAATGCGCACATACGGCACCTTAAAACCAGCCACTTTAGTTAGATGGTGGTCGTACATTTGAATATGTAGCTCAGTTTGGGGAGGAAAATTATGATCTCAAACCTCGGCTAGGACTTAGGGAGTAAGCCATAACATAATATCAGGAGAGTCAGTACCTTAGGCACTTTTATATTATATGATCTATTTCATTTGCATCTTCTGCGTTGTTTATTAGCTAATCTAGAATCACCATCTGCTTAAACTGAGAGGATCTTTCACCTTGGCAACAGCTTGGCTTATTCAAAGCATTGTCTAGGCAAGTGCTTCTCAAACGTTTTAGTAGGGCGGACCAGCTGGAATTTCTCCATTGCTCTAGGGACCAGTGCACTATTTTCACTGTACTGACGTGGTAGACATATGTAATTTGTTTTATTTCATTTGTTTATTTTATTTACTTATTGCCGACAATTTGAAAGATTCTAAGGGTTAGTATTAACGGCTTCAAATCGAGGATTGTAATTTTATTTTGTTTCTTTTCTTGATAACTTCTGTGGACCGGCGGCGGATGGCCCTCGTGCCGTTACCGGTCCGCTGACCAACACTTTTAGAAGCACTGGTCTAGCTCATTAAGATGTCTGTTTTTTCTACCGCTCCTGGAGAGGCCACTCCAGCTTCTTTGCATGGCTTAGACACAACACATAGAACATGTTATGAACAAGGGGCGTAGAGCTACGCGCAAAGTGTCGTTACTGACGTCTGGAGAGGAAGCTATATCTCAATGAGCATCTACCGCCCGCTTTAAGCTGGGCAGCGCCAAGCCAGTAAAGTGATGTGCAGCCATTGCTTACCTCATCTATTGCGTTGATTGGGATCAAAGAGATCAACTTAAAGAGCAAATAAAAACATAAACATCAGTAATAAAGAATAAGCAAGTATTGTCCATCATTTTGATTAGCAGGCTGAACTATATACGCTTGAATTCAATCTAAACCTTCTTCTACAGAAGATATGAGAAAGACGACAGTAGATTTTTTTAGAATCAGTATTAACATCGCAAGCCCACTAGTGCTACGGGTATATGACAACGTCAAACAAAGTGAGGCAAATTATGCGTTTATATAGCAAGGACTTCCCTCAGACCAAGGAAGCACGTGCAAGATTTGCCATAAAAAACGCACTTTGACAATGCCCTAAAGGGAATCCGAGATCTACCAGCTGCAGCAGCTTAATGTCCCACTCTCCATTGAAGAGCTAATTAAGGCAATTGATCATCCTAGATTTATGAAGGTTACAGATATTCCTGCAAGAGTCCTCATGTGCGATTAACAAACACTACTTGACATTCTGTACGAGCTTTTATGCCATTGTTGGTCACTTGGTCATATCACATCGGATAAGCGATATTACAAAATATATTCACCTTCTACAAAAACAATGGTGACCGAAATAATTGTAAGTACTAACAAGGCATGTATCTACTCGGTATTTTTTGAAAGGTTTTAGCCAGAATTGTCCCGGCAAGCTTGCAAACTCTGGCAAAAAATGTCGAACTGGACACTAAATGCGGTTTTTTGGCTGGCCTCTTGTCCAGTGGACATTACATTTACACTCCACCAGCTGCAAAAAAGATTTGGGATCAAAAAAATTCATTCCTCTTCATTGCCAAAATAGGTATTAGAAAGTCATGTGATCTGGTCAGCCAATGGTATGTTCCGTATACTTAAATAATTGAATTTACGCCAGATCTTCTTAATATCACTGATATCCTCCACACTTAATGCACATCACAGTGCTCTTTGATTGCGCCACCTGAGAACTCTTTGCAGTTTATAGCGGCGTCAATAGGGCTGCATACTTGCACCAACTGTATATTTTATCTTCTTCTCTTTGCTACTCCATCATGCTCCGAGGGTGTAAAAATTCTTACCAGGACGTATAGAAGTCTTATTTTATAACATCAGCTGGCTCCGTGCAAAAAATCAAAGTGGAAAACTTTATTATACAGAGAGTTGCTCTTCGCGACCGACACAGCTCGTACATTACATACACAGAAATAACTTCAGCAACAGGTCAATAAATTCTGTAAAGAATTCGGTCAGAGTGTAAGCCTAAAAAAAAACCCACTATTTTGAGACAAGGCCCAGATGGCCTTGTTGCAACATCCTTTAGGGAAACACCTAGGATGTTGTCGAAGATAATACCAATTTCGGCAGTAACATCAAAATCAGACTCTCCTTGGAAAAAAGAAATATAAACCAGAATCGGCAGGCACGCATCATTAATGGAAAAGCTAAACCAAATAATGTGGAACAATGCATAACTATCGAACAGGATAAAAATCACGGTTTTAAATAATTCTTTATCAGCACACTCCACTGTGAAAGCGAGTACTGGAAGGCCTACGCCAAGCAAATAAAGCAGCTTAACAGTTTCACTTGCAATGGTTTCGTATGCTCCTACATAATAATTGATACAATAAAATCATAGAAGAAGTTTGGAGGGGAGAAAGAAGAGCCATGAACAAAGTGGGGGCAGAGGAGAAAAAGACAACTACATATATTTAAATTAAAATTTAAAATGATAAAACGAGTGTTACTAA
>CALYLW010001340.1:0-40000 GCA_944989445.1 Ampullaceana balthica | reverse complement strand
AAAGGATGAGTCATTTTTGTCCAGTACATTTACTTTATAACAAGACTTTATTTTATGCGGCCAGCTTTATATATTGTCTAAATATGGTGTGCACATTTTTTTATATCATTTTAATACGACCGGGGTCTTTTTAAAAAAAAATATTTTAGAAAGTACACTTATAATTTTGTTTATTTGCGCTATAAGTCACTTAACTTTTGCCTTTTAAAGGGATAGTGCCACATGTTCTTTATCTCATAGAATTGGTTACAAATATTATATAACTTACAATTGTGATACGATTATCGTAATTATAAATTAAAATTTTTGAGTGACGCGGGTGGTAGAGCACTTTCGGAATACCTATAAGTTATGTTAGTTTTGTACAAGTGGGAATGAAATTGTAAATTTAGTTATTATGGTCGGCAAGAATCATTATTTAATAAATCATATCTTTTAAATAGTAATGTTATGTTAAAAGGCACTGCATTAAGTGAAAACAACTCGCACGGTAAACTGGCATATCTCTGTTTCTCATAAGATTTTAACTAAATAGATGAATCAGAAATTTAACTTGGCAAATAAAAATTGTAATAACCAGCAACTAATACTTGGATAAAGGGTCAACACACTCCCGCTACAAAGTGCGGGTATTTTTCTAGTATATATATATATATATATATATATATATATATATATATATAATATATATATATATATATATATATATATATATATACTAGCAAACCCGTCGCGCGTATCAACGATCTCGATAAAAAGGAATAAATTAAAAGAAACCAATGAGTGATACTTTTTAAGGAGACGTACATAAATATTATCACGAGATTTAGGCCGATTTTATCCCTTTCCGGTCTCATTTCATTACAAAACTTAGGAAATAATGAAAATGTATTGGCCCCCGGGCGAATTCAATGTAGATGTAAATTTAAAAAAAAACGTTCATTTTAATTCAGTTTCATCATGGCTATATTTCTAAAGATCAATACAAATAGAATGGTTCAATAATATCTTAAACATATATAACAAATGTATTCTATTTTAAATAGAAACACAATTATTCCACGAAATAAGTTAAAACCAGACAGGTTGAGGACTAAGGCTGTTCTTAAGGTTTATTTGGTAGGATAATTCTCATACGAAATAAAATCAAATTTATACATGAGTACTCTAACTAATAAGCTAAACACACAAGTTCATATGCCGTATGCAGCCCTAAGTATATACTATGCCCTACTCTAAACGTTTACGTTTAAATGTTACGTTCTCGTTCCTTTTCCCGTGAACGTCTTACGTTTCTCATTATTCGTCTTAGTGAGACTTCCCTTATATATGTATCCCAAAGAAAGCGCTAAAGCTTGACCAGTCATGTCATTTTGATTACGTAATTGGTAAGGTCTGGGCAGCCAATCCAGCCTGGCCATACAAGGTTGGCGCCAGTGGGGTCGGACGGCGCGCAAAGCAATACAATGGCTTATCACATGCCCTGGGGAAATCGTGGCGGTCTAAAATGTTCCGCAGTCTTTATTTGTCGGCCACTCCCGGCCATAAAGTGTCACCTGTCCGCACCCGTCAAACAACATTGGGGCATATTGCCACATATATATATTTATATATATATATATATTTATTTATTTATATATATATGTATATATATATATTTATTTATTTATTTATTTATATATATACAATTTTAACTCTGTTAATTTTTAATTTTTCTCAATGTCAATTTACCGATGGTAGGTTAAAATTAAGATAGTTGGACCAGCTCTTCACATTTCAGTAAAGCTTACATTGACCCAAGATTAATTTGTTTTAGTAGAATTTCATCTTTGATGTAGGTTGCATGGTACTGATCCAAATATTACAAGTATTACGTATTTTAGTATTTATATTTTAAAGTGAATGTGGAAATTTGTTTATTCCCATACAGTTTATATTTCAATTTTTTTTAAAAATGAAATCTAAATTTAACAAAAAAATAATAATACTTTTTAAAACAATATGACTGTATCCACTAACCGATTTCATCAAAAACGTAGTTTGATAGAAATAATCGTGTTTCAATCTTTGATTTAAGATAAGCAAGTGTCATTCCTTTTGCTTCACAAATTTTCTGGAGAAAAAAAAATCTTGAGTTAGGAATTTACATCTTTAAAAAATTAAAATAAATTCTAAATAAGTATTCCCCTTCTCTACAATTTGTTCTTAAAGTTTTATTACACCGTTATCAAACAAAACGACATTTTGTTTTAGCAAACCTGAGCTTGGAACCAGCTAGTTGTATAAGAAACGTATTGAAAACATATGCCTCCAACAAGCTTTGATTGCTTCTGTCTACAAATTTTACTGATATCTTGATTTGAAAGGAAACATGGAACATATCATGATTTAGTCAATTATATTTAATACTTTTAAAAAGGAAAAATTATAATGTAAAATTGTGATTATTTTTTACGCATATAACTAAAAATAAAATTATGTTCGCATTGCAATTGACATGTTTGAATAATATCTCATCTATTTTATGATTGAACTTTAAAATTAAAATGATGTCTGAAAGCTTAATATAACTATTTATAAATATGCATTTATTATATACATATTTTTTTCTTGTATGATTTTGATCATCTAAAAATAATTGTAGCTGGTATTGAGTCTATATAAATTTGATGATTTACTTATAGGTATGTGTACTCTCAAGAGTCCCTTGAAGAAAGAAAGCTATTATTTTGTTATGCATTCATGATATCTATATAAGATTGTGTAATAATGTAAATACATCTGAATGTTAACAATGTATTGTTTTCTAAAAAGAACGAAAAACAAAGTTGATATACATACATATATATATATATCTATATATATATATATATATATATATATATATATATATATATATATATATTTATATGTGTTTGTGTGTGTGTGGCAATATGCGCCACCAAAAAAGTTCACCAACTGGCCTCCTGCTACCCCATCCTTTCAAACCACACATTCCCCTCACCACCCAGCACGGTGGAAGGTACAGCAATCAAACGCGAAGTATGTTCCTGTTAGCTCGGAACAAAAGCAACATTTTAAGTATCGGTGATCTCGACCAGGAACCAAGGAGACGAAATGGGCAGTTGATTAGGACATGTAATGGGATTCAATGACTGCTAATTTTATTGTTGGCTGTAGGGGTGTCAGATCAAGTCTCATCCACATTCCATTGTCATCAATATAAGGAGAGTACAGAACTGGACTGGAGAGACGAGTAACCAAGCGCCTGGTTAATTGGACAAACGTAGAGGTAGAGTAGGGTTTAGATCAGAAAAGACTGTACACTGAGCTTCCTGTTTTAGTTGATTTAATGAGACATCAGTAACGGTGTTTACCTTTGAAAATAATTTACCTATATAAATCCCATACGATATACAGTCCTCAACTCACCTGCGTTTAGTTATTTGTTTTTATTATTTGTGTAGTGTACCACTTTACTACATATGTATATATATATATATATATATATATTGATATATATATATATATATATAAATAAATATATATATATATATATATATATATATATACACTAGCCTATAACCCGTAAAAACAACGGAAGTTTTCAGCGGAAATCTATTCATTTTATTACAAAATGCATTTTTTTAGGGCGCCAATGGCGTTTACCTTTTTTAAAAGCCCAGCTAACTTGTCCTTGTTTGATAAATACGAAATATTAAACTTTCCGAAATGTACACAAAGTATTTATAATAGGGGTTGTAGGTAGAGCCGTCTTTACACCATTTGGGGAATGGTGTGGGGCCCCTCCCTTGATGGAATCTAATACATAAAGATGAAAGTTTGTGTGTTTGTTTGTGGGTTTGTTACCAATGGAACTCCACACCGTTGGACCCAGGATGCTGAACATTTGCGTGGGGCTCTCATTCGACCCTAGACAGGTTACGACCTGTATGTTTCAACCCCAGGTGACCACCCCTAGGGTAAGGGGGCCCATAATCAGAAAATGTAGAGCCTAATAAAGACAAAATAAATTCTCATTTCAATATTGAACAGCTTCATGCGGGCATTCAAAACGAGTTCATTTTGGTGCGTTATTATTTACAATACTTTATTTTGAGCCGTGCGCTTTCAAAGATCTTTTATTGTCAAATTACGGTGCGCACCTTTTCGTGTACGCATCTTAAATTGAGCAGTGTAATTTTATTATAATAACATTCATATTTGTTTTGGCCTTGCGGTACAAAACAGTGGCCTTTTATACAAATACTTTCTTTATATTATAGATGGGTTAAAACTATTTCAAGGTTGAATACGTAGTTGAAAATAATCTAATAACTATATGTTAAGTATATATGTGTATGCGACGATTTAAGTTCGGCATTCTTGTTATAATATAACTAAATGTTGTGCTTACTCATGGAATGCAACTTTCAGTTGGTCAGAAATATACTTATGAAAAATGTAATTCTCTAATTCTGAGACAATTTTACCCAATAATAAATGGAGCTTTGAAACGTAACAAACTATTTGAAAAGGGCATTATTTTAATTTAAAATCCTGCAAACAAACATTTCTCATTGCTATAGATCCAACGTATCAAGAGATTACATTCGGAATGAAACTCATGTAGCTTTTAATACTCTGATAGAACTGAAAGGAAGAAGGTACAATGAATTAATAAAAAACCAAATTAAAATACATCAAACTAATTTTTATAATTTTTTCACTTTTGTCCCCTTCATCAAAATGGTCCCATTTAGCGATTTTTTCCAAAATCTTATATGTTGCTGTTTCACCAAGGCATTCATTTGTTTGTTGATTTCCGTTTTCAGATAAGACATTATATTTTGTAAATTATATCATTAAGCTCACTTTTTGTCTTTCCAGGCTACATTTTTCCCCTGTTTTTTTCCTGGAAATTAGATAATTTAGTTGCCAAGTAAATTTAATATTGATCCATTCGCTCTTAACGTATATGAAACGAAGATATACATTTTTTGAAAAAAATAAAAATTTTTGAATCCTGGAAAGAAATGATTGGACATATTCAATTCCCATTGAGGTAAAAATTCAAATTAGTTATCAGGTGCATGTTAACTTAAGTTTAGTATAGATATATCCATTGATCCAGTAGTCAAATAGTATACTGTAATAATTTAGCTGATAATAGAAAAGGCAATTTTTACTCAACACTAATTTTAGAACAGAGTCCAGTCGTGCTTAATTTATTAAAGTATGAGTCTGAAAATTTACAGACTTTTATGCAAATGGGAAGTTGGAACATTAGTGATTGGGTGCTTAGGCTTTTATTAGTATAGAGAAGGGGAGGGCACTAAATGAAGTTAATCAAGAGAAATAAAAAAAATATTAAGAAAGTCTCTCATTCTTATAAACTTTAAACACAATTTTTTAGAGTGGATATATTTTTATAATGTTATGCATATATATCATAAATTTTAAAAATTGTTATAAGAAAAAAAACAAAAAAACTTCTAATGTTCATTACTAATGAGTTGATTTCACGTAGAGAATTGCCTTTCTCATGAAACTCACTTTCAATTTCAAGGGTACTAAATAAAGTTAACTGCCAGTTTTTTTTTATTATTTTAAATTGACGACAACTGCCGTCCCCTAAACAAAAATATTTTATTTATGACCCAACATCGTTAGACTACTCAAAGTAGTGAAATATTTGTAGCAGCAGCTATAAGTTAAGGAACTACGCTCCCACCTTCTCTCTAAAAGGTTATAGCTGCTTATACTAAAGAGCTAATAAGGGGCCGTCCATAAAGTACGTCACGCTATTTTTGACCATTTTAACTCCCCCCTGTCACAAAATGTCACAAATCTGGGGCCCCTCCCCCCCCCTAAAGTACGTCACACTTTCGAAAAAAAATGTTTTTAATTAATAAAATAATTAAAATTTAATGTAAAACACCGTGACGTCACACATGGCCGGAAACCCCCCCCCCTCTCCCTGTCACAAACTGTCACACTTTCTTACACCCCCTCCCCCGACTGGAGCGTGACGTACTTTATGGACGGCCCCTAAAGTAAATTATAAATGTTGTAAATGTAATGAAGTTTCCTAAAGAATTGAAAGAACTAACTCAATCTTATTTAAAAAGCTTGCAATAAAATTTGCGAATCATTTTTAGTCAATAAAAGTTAATTTAAGGGCGGGCGCTAAAATGAAATCTTGTAATTAAATACTGCTCCAAAAATAAATTGTATACTTTTTGATAGTCTTAATTAACTAGTGTTTTAATATGGAAATGATATATAATTCTTTTATATATTTGTCTCTATGTTATACGATTTAAATTTACGGCTTTTATGTGATAGGTATAATTTTAAAAATGAATTCAAACATGTTTTGGATCATGTTTCACGATGGGAAATCATAGTTTGTAAATTATATTTCAAACACCAGATTTAGTTTCTGAAAAATATATAAATTATTTACGAATTTGAAAAACAAAGATGATATGTTTGACTAAACATCTATTTTTAAAATGGCTTTTGTTATTCCGCTACAGCGTAATGACCATGGCATATTCAATTCGCCGCCCAACTTAATTAATTGCTTTTAGGTTCACTTGTATTGAGTTTAATATACTTCTGTTTATAAGTCCGGTAGAAAGGTTAAAATTGTAAATTTATATAGCTTATGTAATAAAAAAAACACAGCATTGGTCGTAGGCTTTGATATGCATGTAATAATCATTGATGATTAACTTTAATAAGTAAATTTAAGGGATTGAGCCAGTAAAATAAGCATGAAAAATTAATAAAGAACGCGCAACAAATTTTAAGAAAAACAAAACGTATAGTTCCTCTAAATTACGATTAAGCTTTTTTTACTTGGGAAATTTCTTTCCACATACAAAACCCTCACATAATTAGTATTTGTTTAAATTAAAATTTGAGTCATTAGAAACAACATAATAAAACTCTTAATTTAAAAATAAATACCATGCATCGTGTGACAAATGTAATGAAATAGTTTTAACCCATCTATAATATAAAGAAAGTATTTGTATAAAAGGCCACTGTTTTGTACCGCAAGGCCAAAACAAATATGAATGTTATTATAATAAAATTACACTGCTCAATTTAAGATGCGTACACGAAAAGGTGCGCACCGTAATTTGACAATAAAAGATCTTTGAAAGCGCACGGCTCAAAATAAAGTATTGTAAAAAAATAACGCACCAAAATGAACTCGTTTTGAATGCCCGCATGAAGCTGTTCAATATCGAAATGAGAATTTATTTTGTCTTTATTTAGGCTCTACATTTTCTTATTATGGGCCCCCTTACCCTAGGGGTGGTCACCTGGGGTTGAAACATAGCCTACGACCTGTCTAGGGTCGAATGAGAGCCCCATGCAAAAGTTTTCAGCATCCTGGGTCCAACGGTGTGGAATTCCATTGGTAACAAACCCACAAACAAACACACAAACTTTCATCTTTATATATTAGATATATAAATATATTATACATATATGTATGTGTGTGTATGTAAGAACTTATCGATCTTTACTTTTTTCAGAACGTTCCATTAATTGTATTAATAAAACATCAATTAAAAGATTAAGTCTTCCGTCCGAGCCTTGTTTTAAACTAACATGAGTGGCGTTATGATAATTTGAACTTCAGTTTACTTTTACGTTTGCATTTTAAGGGTAGGTAAATTTAATTTAAATACTTACGACTTGAATTTCATATTTTCTAAAAAGAACTACCCATATGCTATTTGAATTTAACGATTCACTTTTTACAGTTTTCTCCATGTAGGTCCAAATTATTTGTGTCTTGAAGATTTCCCTTTACTCTATACATTTCATCAAATTTTAAACAAAATGTAATCTGTAACTTTTTGTTTATTTTAATAAACCTGGATTACTTCCTTTGATTATCTAAATCTATGAGGATTCCAGATGTTAGTCATTAATTTGGTCTCTATATTCTATTTAATGTTTAAATTATTTGATTTTACCTCTAAAAATCCTTAATGTATTTTTAGCAGCATTTTATTATCGTTTTGAAATTTTTCATAAACTAATTTATAAGATTTCTATAAAATGCTACATTTTGTACATGAAAAAACTTTATGTTGTTTTGCTTTTTATGACTTGATAAATCTTAGCAATTTTTGATTGGCAGGAAAACATAATAGGCATAAATGAGTTTCTCGCTTGATAATAAAACAATCTGGAATCGGATTACATTTTTAAAAAAAATCCAAACAGGAAAATAATTTTTGCTAGGATCAAATCTAAAATATGATATCTTTGCTAAGCACTATCCATGTGTGGAAACGCATTTTACGAAGGGAAGAAAAATAGTACACACACAAAATATTAAGGTGTTTTTGTTTAAGATTTTCATTTTTTAATCAAACTTTTTACTGACCTTTTTCAATTTACTTTAATATATATTTTAAGTAAAATGATATTTTCTTGTTATGGACTACATATGTCCTTAATAAGTTAAATACCAGTCACAATTTAAAGAACCACATAAAATAGTTACACATTTTAATTATACATTTATACAAACAAAATGTATACATACCTTGTCCTTTTGAAAGATGTACACAAAGAAGAATAGCATTGCAATGTAAAAATGTCAGCAATTTGATGGAACCCATTTTAACTGGAAACAAGAACATTAGTTAAGTTAAATGCATTGTTTCCTTACTTGATTAAATTAACTTGAGATAATGAATTAATGAGCTATCTTCGCTTATCTATTTGTAGCTAATTTTATTTTTATGTATTTATTTTTTCAATTATGAAAAAAGACAAACTTCTAGCAGATATTATAAGAACAGAAAATGAAAATGTTTCTTAACAGTATAGTTAAGAGGATGCCAGGATAAAACGTGAACACGTAATGAAATGGGGAAAAAGAAATTATATATTTCCTGTTGTTCAAGATGCTTAGTCTTTACTTTAAATATGTTTACGCTTGTATTTTGAAGATTAAAACATAGCAAGTTGAATCAGTTTAATATCTCCTTTGTAAATGAGCTATCTCTCTATGCAAGTGGCGGATGTTGCAAACTAAGATAACGTTAATTTGAAGTAAAGCGTGCATCGAGAATATAGAATATTTGAAAAGTATGTTTACTATATAAAAATAACTATTGCAAATAAAGTATTACGATGCTACTAGCAATACCTCTATTTTTCCTAAAACTACATTTAGAATTGTTACTTGAAATGGAAAAACAAAGAGATATTAAAACATTTTAATATATATATATATATATATATATATATATATATATATATATATATATATATATATATATATATATATAAATCAAAGTATGTATGTATGTATGTATGTATGTATGTATGTATGTATGTATGTATGTATGTATGTATGTATGTATGTATGTATGTATGTATGTATGTATGTATGTATGTATGCATTTCTTTTATAGCTTACTAACCCATTCATCTGATCGACATGAAACTTTTGGAGACTTTTGAGTACGCTCCCAGGATGGAAATAGGCAACTTTTTTTTCAAAATGTACCACTCTTGGGGCGCCGAGGGTCCATAATGGGAATATTTTCTTAAATGAGTTATAACAAATTAGTTTAAGCCTTAGCTATTGGGTAAATTGATGGATCTTAATCAAATTTTGTATGTAACAACTTGGTAGCGAATATTGAAATGCTATAGGTCACTTATTTTCTAATGTCCAATTATTCGGGACTGGGGGCCCAACATTTCTTTTTTCATAAACGTTTTCAATTTTATTCCCCATTTAATTATTAAAGATTTTGAAAAATATAGATAAATATATCCTTGTAAAATTGATTGAAATAAACATGTGTTATTAACTTTTTATCTTTCACTAAATGGGCCCTGGGGCCCTTAATGTCAATTTTTGCTTATATGAGCTATATAAGAATTAGTTTTTGCACTAGCTACTGAATAAATAAATGGATCTTAACCAGATTTTGTATACAAAAACTTGGAAGCCCATATTCAAATCAAAAATGGCACTTAGCATATACTGTTTATTTCTTCGGGGCTGGGGGCCCAAATGTCTTTTTAAAAATAAGTTTAAAATATTATTTCCAATTCTTTTTTTAACGATCTTTGTGTATAAAAACTTAAAAGTCTATATAGATATTACTATGGCACACTGAACTCCCAATGTCCTTTCTCTCGGGGATGGGGGCCCCATAGGTATTTTTTTTACTAAAAGTTTTCTTTTTCATTTACCATTCGATTTTTTAAGATCTTCAGAAATATAAAAATAAATGTATGCATTATGAAATTAATTAAAATGAAAATAGGTTTAAAGAAAAATATGTTTACATTGAATGGGCCCGGGGGCTCTAAATATCGTTTTTTTGCTATTGTGAAATATATAAAAATTAATTTGTGCGTTAGCTATGGAGTAAATGAATGTATTTTAACCAATAATTTGTAAACAAATATTTGGTAGCCCAAATTAAAATACTAAAGGACACTGAACTTTTACTGTTTATTTCTCCGAGGGCCCCTAACGTCTTTTTTCATATATTTTAAGATGTGTTTTCCCATTATATACTTAACGATCTTGCGAAATATATCCTAGATGAACTAGAAATAAAATGAACATCATTTTAAAATGTACATAATAACCCGAAAGGGGTGAGGGCCCCAAATGTCTTTTTTGGTTTTCATTAAGATATAATTTCCCATTCAGTTTTTAACGATCTTGAGAAACTACCCATGATGAATCTGAATTTAAATGAAGAGGTTTTTGAAATGTACCTCTTGATCCGAATGGGCCCCGCGACCCTTAATGTATTTTTTCCTAATAATAGCTATATAAAATTAGTTTAATCGTTATATAATGAGAAAGTAACTGGATTTTGATCAAACGTGTTATATAGTAACTTAAAAACCTATATTAAATTACTATTGGGCACTGAGCTCATAACACTGATGGGGCACCGGGAGCTCATAATTTCATGTTTTCTTTATAAGAGCTATATAAAAATTATTTTAAGCGTTAGCTACTGTGTTAATTGATGGATCTTAACTAAACTGTGTAAATAAAATCTTGACAGCCAATATTAAAATAATATAGGGCAATACTATCCTAATGTTCATTTCTTCGGGCCTAGGGGCCCAAAATGCTTATTTTCTTAAACTTTTAATAATTTATTCCCCATTCATTTATCAACGATCTTAAAAAATAATGATAAATGCATCCATTATTATCCATATTGAAAGGAACAGGTGTTTTGAACTTTATGTTTTGCACAAAATGGGCCCTGGGGCCCTTAATGTCGTTTTTTGCTTATATGAACTATATAAAATTTAGTTTATATGTTTGCTGCTAAGTAAATGAATGAATCTTAACCAAACTTTGTATGCAAAAACTTGGAAGCCCATTTTAAAATACTTAAGGGCACTGAACTTTTAATGTAAAATTTCTTCGGGGCCGAGGGCCCCAAATGTCTTTTTTTGTATATGTTTCCTATTCACTTTTTAAAGACCTTGAGAAATATATCCATTATGAAACCAATTTAAAATGAAGAGGTTTTTTGAAATTTACATCTTGCACCAAATGGGCCCGGTGGCCCCTTAATGTCAGTTTTCCCCCTATATTAGTTATATAGAAATTGGTTTCATCGTTAGCTTATGAGAAAATAACTGGATTTAGACCAAACTTAGTATATTAAACTTAAGAGCATATATTAAATTACTACATGGCCTTGAACTCCTAATGTCATTCCCTCGGATCTGGGGGCCCCAAATGTCTTTTTTACTGTAAGTTAATAATTCTATTCCTTATTAAATTTTACACGAAATTGAGAAATTTAGCTTGAGTATAATGTCACTAAAAAATTAAATTATCCCTCATTTTGGGACCGGGGCCCTAAATATCGTTTTTTCTTTTGTAAGCTATTTAATTATTAATTTATTTATCCGTTTGATTTGAAACTTTGTCTTTTTTGCACACTACCGCGAAGGTTTCTGGCAGAATTTTTAAAAAACATTCCACTTATTGGTTTCTTTAAATTTATTCATTTTACTGAGATTGTTGCAACACACGACGGGTCTGCTAGTATATATATATATTGGGACTATTGACGATTAATTAAAATTTAATTGTTAACTTTGAAAAATTAACTATTAATTAATTGTTAATTTCGTTTAAAGTAAACAATTTAAATAATGGTGTCATAAGATACATAATTTAAATTAACGCACTTGTCGAAAATTTGAAATAACACTGGAATGTTTTCTTCATGTGACATGTTTTAACCAACGACGCAAACAGGCAAGTGTATTGACATTATTTAGTTCTTATCTATACAAATAAAAGGCAAAGTCCTGACTCACTCACTCACTGACTCAACAATAATTCTCCAACTACCCGTGTAGCTAGAAGCATAAAACTTTGGCAAATTGTTGAGTAGCCTCTCGCGACGAAAATTCTTTTATTCAGCTGGTGACTATATCATTAGTGAGAAACCCTGGGGATACAAATCTTTATATTATATATATTAATCAGTATTTACGAGAAGATAAATGTTATTTTGTTTAACCTACTAGTTTATACTTTGTATTCCCCACAAACACACTTGCTGATTTTGTTCTTATTGATATACATTCTCGATGATATGATAAATTCTAGACACACAAACATAATTTTTGGAAATTATTATCTCCATTTGAACTCCGAATATTTTCTTCCCTTACACTTAAATATGGTCATTCTTTTCCTTTAAAAAAAAAGTATAATAATAATAATAATAATAATAAATTGATTATTTATATAGCGCTGTATCCCAATAAGGAATGGGCTCACAGCGCTTTACATGAAAGAAATAACATACCTATAAGTATTAAATTAACTTTCATATCACAACAAACACAAAAAATTACAGTACATTATACATAAGCTACGTTAATCATTTACAAGAAATGTTGTTTCATCAATTTTGAAAATAAATTTTGAAAAGATGTGTCTTAAGTGCAGTCTTGAAGGACTTGATTGTTTGAATACTACGTATGTGTAATGGTAGAGAATTCCATTGTTTGGCTGCACAAAAAGATAACGACCTTTCACCAAATGTTTTGGTGCGTGTTGTTGGAACAGAGAGAACGCGTATGTCTGCAGAAGATCGTAGCTGGCGAGTGGGTGAGTAGACCAACAATAGTTTAGTAAGATACGATGGGCATGAGTCCGAAAAGAAGTTGTGACAGAGAACGGCCAGTTTGTAATCAATACGGGCTTGTATAGGCAGCCAATGAAGTGAGCGAAGAAGTGGAGTAACATGGTCATGTTTTTTTGCCTTG
The DNA here is from genome assembly GCA_944989445.1 of Ampullaceana balthica. NCBI lineage: Eukaryota > Metazoa > Mollusca > Gastropoda > Lymnaeidae > Ampullaceana > Ampullaceana balthica. Next base: position 26,671 of record CALYLW010001340.1, on the reverse strand, counting down.
AGCACCAGTCTGGCAGCTGAATTTTGAACTTTCTGTATTCTTTCAATGCATTGTTTTGGCGCACCTGACAGAAGAGAATTGCAGTAATCCATACGAGCTAGTACAAGAGCACAGACTAGAGTTTTTGTGGCACTAACTGTTAAGTAATGACGGACTGAGCTGATCTGACGAATGGCAGTGTAGGCAGAGCGACAGATGTGGTTGATGAAGTTGTTAATAGACATGTTGTCAGAAATAATATAGCCAAGATTCCTAGTCGATGTTGTGAACAGAATATCAGAACTGGCTACGTGAATTGACTTCGGAAGAGACAAAGTACTGCGTGATTTATTGTTGCAAAATAGAAGTGCTTCAGTCTTGTCATCATTCAGCTTGAGTTTGCTTGACGTCATCCAAGACTTTACTTTACCAATGCACTCCTGCAACAATTGGACAGCGGAGTCCATATTAGAGGGATCAGTGTGAGTATATAGTTGAGTATCATCTGCAAATGATTGGCTTTTAACTGAATGCTTTTCGAGCAGTAGAAGTAGTGGTCTTGTATACAGTACAAAAAGTACCGGACCCAAAACAGAGCCCTAAGGCACACCATAAAGCAAGTCAGCTTTGTGAGAGATACAGCCATCTACTGATACTACATGTGATCTGTTAGATAAGTATGATTGAAACCAAGTCAGAACTGAGCCAGAAATTCCAAAATAATTTTGCAGGGTTTTCAGCAGTATTTGATGGTCGACAGTGTCAAAGGCTGCACGAATATCTAAGAGGACCAATATATAAATTTTACCACTGTCCAGTGCGAGCAGGAGGTCATTTGTTACCTTCAACAGAGTGGTCTCTGTGCTGTGAGAAAGTCTGTAGGCCGACTGATTAGGACTGAGAAGAGTGTGGTCATTTAGATAAGAAAAAAGTTGTTTTAAGACTAGTTTTTCAATGACTTTCGACAAAAAAGAAATGTTAGACACAGGTCGATATTTGTTTTAATTGTTTTGGTCTAACCCTTTTTTTTCAGCAAGGGTTTTATAATAGCAGATTTACATAATGAAGGAAAGGTGCCAGATTTTAGACTTTAATTAACTATATTAGTTATTGTTGGGAGTAAGAGATCTAATGACTCAACCAATAGTGGAGTGGGGATGGGATCAAGAGGGCAGGACGTTGGCTTAGATTTTAGAATAATACTTTTGACCTCATTTTCCGTAACAGACTGGAACATGTCAAAGCCTGACCTCACAGCAAAAGAAGGAGATAAATCATGTGGTGGCAACAACGTTCCATCAAGTTCATCACGAATTTTAGCAAATTTGTTGATAAAAAAAGTTACAAAATATATCTGGTTGCTGATGCAGGGGATACACAGAGGGAAGGACCATAGCTTTACCACACCCTCTGAGGTTATTGCATACGTTAAATAGCTGCCTACTAGTACTACTTGTGATTATTTTATTATTAAAATATGATGTTTTTGCTTGATGTACAATATTAGTAACACATCGCTTGGCAGCGGAATAAATTTGCTTATTGACGAAAAGTCTCGACTTCAACCAAGTCTTTTCTGCTATACGTCGAGCTTTCTTTGCGCATCGAAGTTCTTCCCTTATTGTTGAATACCACGGAGCTGATCGTGTATACATGAGTTTTCTTTAAATATTGACAATGCTTTTTTCAAAGCATGTCAACATACTTTCATTTGTAGTATAATTTTTTTGTGTGCATTTATTTGTATTGTATTTTATTTTCCACACATACATAAAAATAAATTTTAAATGAAATAAAAATATTGATTTAGTGAAAATATTTCGGATTGCATTGTTTAAATTCAATCATTATTTTGCCTAGGGTTTTAAAAAAAAACTTTGTTTGTGCTACCTTTGTGGGCTCAGGCCTTACAGTATCTAAAAAGAATATTTAAAAAAACAAAAACAAGTAAAATCACATTTTGTTTAAATTACTTTAATATAAATATTTTATTACTATTAGCAGTGCAATTTTTATTACTACTAGAATCATTATTATTATTATTATTATTATTATTGCCGGTAAATTTGTGATCTCCAATCCTAGCAAATGTCTTGAGCATACATATTGTTCTCTTAAACTTGTTACACCCATCAAACATAGATAATATATTATCATTATAAAAAGTATATTCTTGGTAATTCTAAACGTCTGCGCGGCATCTGCCAGATATATGTGCGACCACCGAGCCATGCAGCTTAAGGAAACATTGGAAACAACTAAGTATTGCTTTTTATTTAAAAACAAACTTTACATAAAACGTCAAGCCCGTTAACTATCTCGAATGAAAAATGATAGACCCCACAAGGTAGGCAATGTATGCACTTATACACACAAGATGTTCAACGAATTCCAAGCTTAATAACTTGATCTCTTAACTCAGTGGTCTCCATCCCCCTCCCTGCGGACCTGTACCGATTCGTAGAGCAAATGGTACCGGCCAACAAGAAATATTAAATTATTTCCTTTGTTTTTACTGATGTGTATTTTACTTGGGATTTTATGTCTTTCCAAATACCAATCCCTTGAGTATTTAGAAAAAAATAAAATAAAAACTGAAAAAAGCAGGACAGTAAATGAGCATCTTATTTGCTGGTAAACAATATTGGTAAGGCTACAACCTAGGGTTGTTAACGTTTACGGTTAGTTTAAATGTAATGGTTAACTTTTAAAAAGTAACTATTAATTAATCGTTAATTACAATTAAAGTTAAAAATTAAAAATTATAATGTCATAAGTAACAATTAATAAACGTTCTTGTTGAAAATTATAAATAACACAGGAATGTCTCCTTAAATGTCATTTTTGTAATCAACTACGCAAAAAAGACAAGTATGTTGACATTATTTGGCTTAAGTGATAAGCTGGTCTAATTGACAATATAACCAGCCTAGCTAAACAATCATTCACATGGAACTGATTTAACTGTTAGGCATAAAATGGTCTTGGCAAGGAATGACATTATCCGATATCGGTGTTTATTAAGTTTTCCACCAGTGTAGAGGGTTAATTGATTAAGGAACTTTTATCTCCATTTTGTTACGCATGAATTCATCAGAAGATCCGTCTTCATTTTTTAACCTTGAGTCATACTCCATAAATGCCAGTATCTTAATATGATTTTCATTTGGTTTGATAAATGGGCGAAGTGTTAGAACCATGGTAAGCAAACTTTATCAACATTTTGAACATTCCCTTCAGTCAATAGTTTAAAACCGAAATGTTCGTGAAATCGTCACAAAATGTATTATTTATCGGCCGCTATTTTTTATTTTTATTTTTTTGTTACTTTTTGAGTTTCAATAATTTGTAAGTGAGGGGTCGATTAATTGTTTAAAAATAATGTAATCGATAAATTTTCTAAGGATTAATCGATAAATTAATCCGTAATTTCCGCAGCCCTAAAAAAAAACTTTCGCTAGTAGCGAGGCAAGTCAATTTGGATAATCGTTGTGGTGGTCGTGGGTGACGTCGTAGTTGCCCTTTGATCTTAATGGCGTGGCGCGCGCTCGGTAATTAATTAAGATAATTAGAAATGCAAACTGTGTTTATTTAGACGTGCACTTAAGTATATAAAGTAATTAAAAGAAATTTAAACAATTATATGTCACGAGTGTCATGTTATTAGACAACATATTAATTCATGGGTGTAGCGGGAAATTCAAATATGTATTTTTTTCTTTTTGGGGCTTAAGGGCCAGTAATCGTGTATTTGATTAAGTATTTGAACCCTTAAGTTATTTCCCTTTTAATCTGTTACTTCTTTCATTTTTTTAAAAAATTCAATAGTTCAATTTATATACAACTGTATTATATTATTTTGTTGTGTTTTGAGTTTGAACAGAATTGGTTCTTTTTAGATCCTAATGTAAACTTAAGGCAACAAAAACAAGTTTAAAAAAAAACTTAAAGTTACGACAGCAACAAGGCAAAACATAAACAAGTATCATACAATTTTAATGTTTATTTACACCCTAGGTAGGTCTTTGATGACTATTCCCTCTGTAGCGGTCCTAACCATGGAGATCCGTGTGCTTTGCCGGGGTGGCGCTAAAGTGGTAGCGGATCGTAGTAGGGAATTCCACCACCTCCTTGTGAGGGCAACTTAGTGGGAGGCATTTTCTACTTTATGTCCTGTATGCCCAGGTGGCCTCTTCAGAAGCAACCGCTTTTTTTTTGTTCTCCCTTACTGTTACGTCCCTTTGGGGGCCTTAAAGCTGAGAGGGTCTTCCGGGAAGACTCATGTAGAGAATTAGGCTCGCGACTTCTGAATTTCTTCCACATGTAGGATCATTAATGTTTATTTTCATAAAAATCATCCGTTTCAAATGTTGCATACATTGAAAATTGTTTTATACTTACAATAACATTTAATTGAAGTACAATTTCATTTCATACTTCATTTAAGTACAAGTCATATAAGGTATGTACATTTAATTTAAACATATATAAATAGTACATTTCATTGAAGTACAAATCATATTTAAACATATATGCAAATAGATGCAAATCATGAATTATTTTATTTACATTTATAAAAAAATACAACACAATCGTGTATGTCGTCTAGTGAAAGTCACGTGTGGTAAATGTGTTCTATGGGTTCCACTTACTTAATGACCATAAGTCATGTAGTAACATTGTCGGGGTGAACTTGACTTTTAATATAAAAAACTGTAGGAGAATTCCTGTGTTGTTTGTATGTAAAAACAAAACAAAAACTTCGTTTGAACCTATGTTTGCACCATCTCAGCCTTACTGTGATGTGAGAACTCTCATAAAACTATCTTTAACTAAGGTGTTGTGTTGTTTTGTGAGCCCCTTTTTGGATTGCTTTGTTATAGTACCGAAAAAGTGATGTCTTACTACAAAGGGACACCATACCTTCCCCCTCATACTCTAATTTAAAAAGCCCTGGAAATCTTGTTTCATACAATTTCCCATCCCTACATTCCTGACCATGAGGGGCGCAACTGGGTGGACAGGTGGACCATGCAATTTTTAGAGCTAATGGGCCACAATTTATTTGGTCCACCCAAAAAATCAAATGAAAGCAACAATAGGGAAACTGTTTAATGTACAACTCTTCTTTTTTATAAGTTTAATAATTTTGTTATTGGTAACATTAAACACAAGAAAACTTCAAATTTAGAGGAAATACATATGAATCCTACTAGTGTGTGTCGCGCCATTCGCAGTTCTAAAACAATTAGTTAAACTATTTAGTTAGTAACTAATTTAAAAGTGCTAGCATTTTAACTAAGCCATATATATATATATATAGTTAAACTTTTCTCACAACTAAAAAATGTGAACTTCTATTTGTACGAACAATTTATTTTACTAATTGCCCATCACTGATGATGAACTAGAATAGGTGTCTGCTATGTTTTTAATGCATCATTATTGTTATTATTGACATCAATTATTGAAATATTGAAATAGATTTTATATAAAAAAATTAAACAGTATAATAATATTGTTTTTCAATTATAATTTATAATTTAAATCGGACCCCGTCCTATGGCGTTTTTCGTCTTGTTTTGCGAAACGTTGATTTATACATTAAGAGTGAGTCAACATCCGTGTTCCATTTTAGAACTAAATAACATTGCGATTTTGAAAAAAAAATGTTTTGCTTAAAAAAGTTTCACTAAAAACTAATAAAAAACTAATAAAGAGGAAACTGGGCATGATGTAATAATGGAAATAAAAACAAATTTATCGAAAAATTGGACATGAAATTAATCTTTTTTTAAAACAAATACGTACACATGAAAAAACACAATTTCAATATTTAAATCATTTCCATTATTTAATCAAACTGAGATTTATCAAAATCATAAATGTTAACTACAAGTCTCTTGGAACAAACGGAAGTTTGTTCACTGTCCTAACATATAGTTGTTGTAGGGCTTAATTGAAGTAATAAACTTTAAACTATGAAGCGTCTCCTCACGCAATCAACTCACCGACAATACTGAGTAAAAAAGTTGTAAACGTCGTCTCATCTGATGTTATTATGGTTGATGTTGATACCAAAGATCTTACTGATCCTCCAGATGATACGTTGTTAAGTGAGACGTGCTCCTGATTACAGTGGACGTCGTTGACAAAGCGCATGCAAAATGGTTTAGCAGTCATTCATGGCTGCGCATATCACGTCAACGGAAAGTTCTGCTCTGCAGCTGGTGTCGTGAAATGGGCAACAAGCGTCTTGTTGGAGCATTCAAAGTCGAGTCTGCGTTCGTTGACAAGGGATTCAACAACTGGAAAAAAAGGATCCCAGAAGCTGGATGAACACGCGGCGTCTTCTTCTCACATTGCAGCAGCCGAATACGGGAGTAATAGAAACAAACGTATGTTGCCACACAGCTAAGTTGTCAGCTGGCTAAAGAACAGCTATTCTATCGGAATAGGTTGGTCATTCAGCTTAACAGTCTAATGTTCCTCATGCGACAAGGGCTGGAGATGGGTCATGGTAAAGATGAGAAAAACGACAATCAGCATCAATAAATTCAGATGATGACTAGCAGTATCAGTGGTGCTACATCAACATCAATTGGCCTACAAACAGGCATTCACTTAAGCCATGACATTGTAAACGAACCATGCAATATCATCGGGAAAACATTGTTCCGGGTGGTCATTGAGCGGTGTAATGCCAAAAAAGCCATCAGCATATTTGCTATATTGGCAGACGAGAAAAGGGATGTTTCAGGGGCGGAACAACTCTCAGTCTGTATTATATGGAACAACAAGGGGTTAGCAGCCCAAGAAGATTTTTAGGACTGTACAGTCTAAAGGGTCCTCGCCAGACAGCGGAAATACTGTCGTCATGCCTGACTGACGTAATGACATGAAGCCAGCTGCCCAATAGTGAACTGCACGGTCAGGGTTACGACGGAGCAAGTGCAATATCCGGATCGATTTCTGGAGTAGCTTAGCAGATGAAGGAGCGGTCACCAAATGCTCATTGCATTCACTTTCTGACTCACTGATCGACAATGGGGCAAGAGAGACTTAATTCCATTATGATGGCTAACATGTACATTGATCTGATAGATAGTATCAACTTTGTATCAGTGGCGAACGAGTTCATCGGTCTAAATGACTCACGTAGAAAATGTTATAGTTATTTCTCGTGACTTATGACTATTTTATTTTGAGTTAATGTTTGACTGTTTCAAATTTTATATAATATGAATCATATCATATGCTTTTTCATTAACATTCTGAACAAATTTAATGAAATTTACTCACTACACTGTCGCCCATTTATTTGGAAGTTAGACATTGGTCTGGAAAAATTAAAAAGGGAAGCGAACAGAGATAGGAAGATGTCCAGGGTTCAAGGTCCTATTTAAGGCAAGGGTATCGAATTAAACAAATTTGTGTTACCAACTTTGCCCACCATTATCTTGCTCATGGCGCCCCCCATGGGCTTTATTTCATTTATGGACAGCCCCTATGAGCCGAAATGACACAGCGCGCGATACTCAAGTGTGTGAGTACGTCAGGTGCTACCATACAGTGTACGATTTGAGCAATAACTCTAAGCTGTCACGTGATTTTGTGTTTTTCTCGTATTTTTTTAATTGTTAATTCATTTACCATGAGTTATAACAAAGTTAATGAGAGGAGCCAAGCAACAAAAAACAAAGACTCTCTTAAATGAGATGAAATCGATCACAAAACAAAGATCAGGTAGGCCTACATAAGAGCATGTTGAAAAATTGCTTTTGATCTGGATGCCAAGAAAACAAATATGTTTAAATTATTTTAATTTATGTATTTAGTATTAAATAGTGTTTACATTATTTTATACAACACATTCAATAAATGTATAACATTTTAAATAAAACTATGTTGTTTTTTTCTTATTTTGTAAAAATTCGTTTCGTATATGTCCTTTTTGGTATACGTCCAAGGGATTGGAACGGCTTAAGGAGGTATACCCAGGTTACAATGTATTTTTTGGCATCTCTCGTCCCTTACACATGTTTATCCAAGATATACTTTTATAATCAAGCTAAATATGACAATTAACTCATCAAAATCATCACTGATAACAGAAATCTCAGTAGTTTAACAAGGAATTGTCCTAATCCCCCACCCACTATTCATATTTTATTTACATAAATTATTAATACAAAACATCTAGTCAGGAAAAAAATATGTTACGCTATTAGCTGATGTAAAGCTAATGATTAAATAATTTAAAAAAAAACAACAATTGATACAACGTCTGAAATAACAACATAGGTCTTGCAAAAAAAGTATAAAATGTGTTACAAATATTTGTTTAGGGGGGGGGGAAGACATGCTCCGATTTTTTAATTGAATTATATTTGAACGATTGTTGTTTCTATTTCAAACTTGGATTTGATTGTCTTGATAGAAAGACATTTTCCTATTATGTTGACAACGAATATGAACAAAATATAGAAAACATAGATAAATGCAAACGTTTTCTTTCATGAAAAAGTTTGCATTTATTTATTTCTTTGCCAAACCAAATATGCCTACTACACGAGGAGTTTTATGAAAACAATAATAATAATAAAAATAATAATAGTAATAATAATTATATATTATTCTTATTTCATTTAAAATATAATATAAATATGGAACTAAAATTTAAATTGGTCTGTCCTATAAAAAATTTAAATCTAAGAATGTGTATAGAAAGTGTACACATACATAAATGTTTAAGGAGCTGTTTAAATAAATTGAAACAGTACCAATATCAGTTCTTTCTTTCACAGTTTTAATTGTTCTAAGTAAATTATTTTTTCAAGGTTTCATATTGATGATATGTTTAATCTGTGATGTTAAAAAGAAAGTAAGCAGAAATTATTTGTGTAAAAAAAATTAAATTTATATTTGGAACTATTTTAATTTTAAACAAGTAATAAAAGCTCGAAGGGGTATTAAAATGCAATTATCAACAAAGATTGTCCGATTTATTTTTTTCAAGGGGAATTATTTAAGATTACATTAAAAGTAATTTCAAACAAAACAAAACAATCGCTATCAACTGCTCACTATTGCAAATCTTCTCATTGACGTCATATCCCCTCACACTCCGTCACACCAAGAATATGTCGATATAATGCCCACGCACTGCAACCAGTCTAAAAGCAGTCACAAAGCGGAAAAACAACATAATCTATCATTCTAGATTATATTAAAAGTCATATCAAAGCAATAATTGTGTACATATATCCATACTGTATTACCTACAGATTGCAGCTAAAATTAAGGGAGTTGAACGAAAACAGATTTTTCTAAAAATCCTTCTCCAACATTTTTCTAAATATTATTAGCTATCGTTTGGAGTTTATTTTAGCGAGAAATTGACAAAATGCTGATATTTTTTCGTTTTTAAAAAAATCTTTCAAGAAACCCAGTAAACTTTTCGGTGTTTTTTTTTGGTCCTTGCACATTCTTGATACCTCCTCAAATTATGTTCAAAAGACCCGAACCCTCTGTCTGGTATGGTTCATGAGAAGTTGCTTGTGCAAGCTCGAACAGACAGCACAGACATTTCAAATATATGAACGCAATTATTTCCATGGAAAAGGGGTGAAAAAGCATCAACTCATACACAAATTATTCATACATTTTAAATTTAATAATATTTTTCTGTAATTTTTTATGTGTTTAAAAATAAAGTAATAAAACTAATACCATCGTGTAATAACTTTGTTAAATTTATTCTATTTGCAACATTCGATACATTTATGCATTTGGTCATTAATTGTTATTTATCAGCAAGATTTATAATGGAAATAATTTCAACCTTTACAAAAACAAGATGATATCACAATGAAATTTCAGTAAGCGTAAATATTTCATTAAAACAAAATATATACCTACCTCTTTCATTAATATCCATATCATTGCAATTTTGTATGTGCTCTGTGAATTGCAATTTTAATCAATTGAATTATAAAAATGATACTCTGTTTTATTTGCTAAATTTAAAAAAATAATAATAATAAAAAACCTAAGCTAATTTTTTAAAGAAATCGTAAAGGAATTTACCTTATTTTTAGTTGCCTTGTATTATCAGTGTTTAGCAAAGAGTTGTTCAAACGAATGTTTAAGTTTTGTTTAGTATTATAGCTGATTGCATATGAAGTTTAAACTTTTTCATTAGTAAAATGTAATTTATTAGCATATGTTCATCGCTTACAATTGTGTATCTTTCAGGAATTATGTGCCTGGTTAAATTTGAAAAAGAAAATATATACCTTTATTTAAGCAAATTATAAAACCAATTATAATGAAAACTAGTAGAGTGACCCCAGAACAAGTCAGTATTGCTATATTATGTGTCGACCAAAAACTTTGTTCATCTGAAAACGCAAAATTACACTTTAATATCAATTTTAACATGTAAACATGGTTAAAAAATAATATGCACCCTGGTTTTTCCTTTCACTCCTATTATTCCCCCTTTCTTTTACGTCTTTTAACAAATTCGTAAAAGATATATACTGCAAAGAATAAAAAGGCATATTTATCCTTCATTCTAATGGTTTATTAAATAGTATATCGTTAAAATTAATTATGCTAGACTTTTATGTAAATACATAAGCACCAATCAATGTTTAGCTGCTTAAAAGTATGCATTTCTCCAGGAACTAATGCATCTTTTACCAATACAAAAAAATGAAAATAATCATAATACCGTAAACGTTCATATTGAAATAATAATAAATAAACTGTCAGTATATTATGCATACGTAGACAAATTTAATAAATACACATTCTATAAATATTCAAAAATAGTGACAGTCCTAGTCAATTGACTCGTTGTTGAAGTAATTAAAGTAATTTAGTAATTTCATTATAAATAATGCACATTTTAATAAAATCAGAGCTCATTGATGTTATTTTAGGGAACACCATCTTCGACTTATACGATTTATAATACATACATGTACATGATTTTAAAAAATATATAACATAATAATTATTCTTAATTATTTACGTGAACATTGAAGTGATGGTCCAAGAAATCGATCGCTATGGCTCGAATTCTCACATGAGCATCTGTTTTAACAATCCCAACCATACAAATTCGGTCCACATGGAATGGTTGATTAAAAAATAAAAACAATTTTAAAAAAAATATTCTTTTGATAAACTTTGTTTAGATAAAGCTGACTCATTGTTAATGATGATCTTTAATAACTAAAATTTAAAAAAACGTGAGTTTTTACTATAAATCCTTTATGTACGAGATATATCTAAAAGAATGTTCATTATAATACGCAGCGCACGACAATCCAAATATCCAAAATTTTAGTTATGTCTCGTAAAACATGTTTAATATAATGCGAACCGATCGAAATATATTTTTTAAAAACATTGTCCATATAATACGCATTGAATTGCCCAACAGGAAAATATTAAAAGCGTAGTTCTACATAATAAGCACAGAGACACTATATAAAAAATAGCATGATACATAGAGATAAATAAAATAATCTAAAGATTCAATAATTTAATTATTGTACATGCGATAATCTGAAATTGTGATACATCACTTTTATTATAGGCACAAAACTGCTTGCAAAATGTCAGCTTGGTAGCTTACGAGAAATAGGGTTAAAAATCGATAAAAAGTTTTTTTTCGACAAACAAGCAAGCAATCTAACAGACACCACGCGTTAATATATAGGATTTAAAAAATAGAAGAAACACAATTTTAAATATTAACAAAGTATCATAAATATGAATTTGTAAAATAACGCATTGAAAAATAATTTAACAAACCCTTTAAAAAAACAAGTTTTTCACTATAAATCCTTTGTGTACGAGACGTAACTAAAAGAATGTTCATAATAATATGCGGCGCAAGACCATCCAAAAATACAAAATTTTAGTTATGTCTCGTAAAACGTGTTTAATATAATGCACACCGATCGGTAATATGTCTATATAAAGTGTTGTTAATAAAATACGCACCTTATTGCGCGACAGGAAAGGTCGTTCAATATAATACGCACCGCGACACTCTATCTCAAAAATTTAACATGATACGAAAAGCTAATTAAAATAATCTAACAATTAAATAATTTAATAACAGTACATGCGATCGGTCTGAAATTTTGATTCTTCCTTTTTATCATCAGCAATAGTCTGTTTGCAAAATTTCAGATCGCTAGCTTACAAGGAAGTGGGTTAAAAATCGATCTAAAGTTTGGGCAACAAGCAAACAAGCAAGGGTTCACTCAGACACCATGAGTTAATATAAAGGATTTTAAAAAATAATTGTTTCAAATTAAATATTGTTCAATAAATACCTAACAAGCAATGCCCATTTCTTTCTTTTTTTAAATCTAAAGTGGACAATTAAGTATCCTATATAATAAAAGGCAATGTTACGTATAGTCATCGATAGCGATTAGTCCATCAAACACATAAGACTCCTACAGCCAATCATATTGAACACGTTTACGCGTACGTTTAAAACGAGTTATTTTTTGTGCAGTATTTCTTCGAAGACTTTATTTTGAGTTATGCGCGTTGGTTATAGTAAAAAGCTCTGCTTTTACGAGTTATTTATTTTAACTATAATGTATAATATTTTTGACATGATGCACATGCAATGCCGGTTGAGACGGCTGTTGGGGTGGGGGGGGGGTTACAACATGCCACTGAACGGTGGCGTAACGTACTTGGACGGGCTTGGTTGCTCGTTGCATTATAAATGGTATCAATAAGAAAGATAAATACAATGTAGATATTTTCATATGACAGAGATTAATGCTAACATATATGCGTACGTTTAGACGTTGATAAAAACACATTCATACACACATACATAAATACAAAAATACAAATGTAAATTTACAAAAATAAGGTGCACACATAAAGGCATACATGCATATGAATACAAGTACATACATACATACATACATACAGACAAACAAACATACATACATAAATAAAAATGTACATTCATAAAAATATGTACATTAACAAAGGCATACATACATATATAAATAGATACAAACATGCACACATAATTATATACCTACAAACACACATACACATGACGGGATTTGTGCCTGAAAAAATGCCAGTGTGAGACTGTCTGATCATGAGAAATCAACGGGACATAAAACATCTACTTTAAATTGTTTTGAGCTGGAAAACAAGATAATAGTACGATGCACAATTGACAAGCAAATTCAAAAAATAATAAACATTGAAAGGCTTGTTGGCATAGTGTATTTCAACGTATCATGGCCATTGTCCAATTTCTTGCTGAGCATAGCATGGCTTCTCCAAGTTCAATTGATAAACTACATCAGGTGATCTATTTTTGAAAGCGAATTCAAAACAAGCTCATTCCGTTGATTGAAAATAAGGTAAGGAAAATTATTGCAGAAAGAGTAAAATCAGTTAAATACTTTTTCAATAATACTTGATTACACACCAGACCATAATGACCAAGAAAAGATGTCACCTACAATTCGCTATGTAAGCCCAGAAGGTGGATATTCTGAAATAGTTCAAGAGCACTTCATACATTTTCTAAAAGTAAAAGAAAGTACTGTACAACACATTGACATGCTTAATGTCTCACTATTGGAACTGACAAAATGTTGATAATCTTTCTGATATCCGCGGTCAAGTATACGACAACAGTGCGAACATGAAGGGGCATATGTCAGACGTACAAGCTCATCGTTTACTATTAAATCCCTGGGCATTTTTTTACCCCTTGTGCCTGTCACAGTTATAACTTACTGCTCTGTGATAGGGCAAATATTTTTGCGTATAATGCAAAAAAATAATATTTTATTGTTTCAATTTCTACTTCAACAAAGCGATAGGCTATCCTTTCCAAGTTTGTTCGAAATATTTGTGAAACAAGATCATGGGTAAGCCGAGTGGGAAAGTTTACGTGCAATGTGATATCAATCCGGCGAAATCTATTAGCACTTTTCGAAGTTGCAGACCAAAGTAGTGATTCAAAGGCTCGAAGTAAAGCAGAATCATTGGCCAAAAAAAATAAATTATAACTTCTATTTTATGTTTTAAATTGCTTTTTGGTACGTCATCTTGTTCCAATTGAATTACAACAGCAAAGAATTGCAAAATATTTCTGTCGATCTAGCAACTGCAGTTGAAAGCATGGATCATACTTGCAAATGGTTGAAGTATTACAGAAAATGACGGTTCTGAAACAGCAATAGCAAAAGAAATTGCCAGTGACTTAGTAATTCAAACCATTTTTGAGAGTAGAGAATGCGAGAAAGAAAAAAAAATCAAATGAAGAAGAATAATAAGGATTTGTAGATGCACACGAAAAATGTCGCACGGTTTTTAAACAAGATTTTTGCTAGGGCTGTCCTGTCGATGGACAGTCATGTCGATGGACAGTCGCTTTGAACAGCTACGAAGGCATCATAACTCGTTTTGATTCCTTTATAAATTTCATCAATTAGAAAAAAATTATCTATTTACTGCTGAATTGCAGTATGAATATAGATAATGGTTTCATGTTTTCTGAAGAGTGGTATTCGTTGAGTTCCATAATTCCGCAGTCACCTACAACTATACTGTTTAGATTGTGCAATTCTTTCAGTTACTTTCCTAACACACACTTTGAACTTCGATTACTTCTAACATATATATTCCTGTCACTGTGGCTAACGAAGAAATAATCGTTTCGAAATTATAACTTATTAAATCTGTATGCCATCAATAGTGATTAAATTTCGGCTCAATAAATTAGCTCTTTTGTCAACTGAGAATGATGGTGCTAGGGATCTTGACAATAATGAATTTATTTCAGAGTTTGCAGCCGCCAAAACTCGCATGATTTTATTGAAAGTTGTAAAAACAAGGTGGAAGTAGAAGATACAACTAAAACAGAATGGTAAGTTATAAATATATCTATACATATAAACTGTCGATTATTATTTTTTTAAAAATGTTTTATTAATATTTTTAATGACTTAGGATTTTCAATTTAATGAATAAAATTGTAATTATTAATGTGTCAAGAATGTTATAGAGGGAAAATTTAAGTAATTTAATGTGTTCATTTCTTATCTATACTAATAAAAGGCAAAGCCCTCACTCACTGACTGACTGACTGACTGATTCATCACTAATTCTCCAACTTCCCGTGTAGGTAGGAGCATGAAACTTTGGGAAGTTGTCGAGTAGCCTCTCGCGACGAAAATTGGAGTAAAAGAATTTTAAAAATAACACTCATGGGGGCCGGGGGCCCAAAAACGTTTTTTTTCCTAATATGGCCTATATAAAATTTGAAAATCACCAATTCTCCTATTTCCCGAGTAGGCAGAAGCAAGAAACTTCGGGAAGTTGTTGAGTACAATCCCGCGATGGTAACGGGAGAAAAAATATTTAAATTATCACTTCCTGGGGGTCGGGGGCCCAAATTAAGTTTTTTCCTTATATGAGCTTTATAAAAACTAAAAATCACTAATTCTCCTATTTCCCGTGTAGGTAGAAGCATGAAACACTGGGTGGTTGATAAGCACACCTCCGCGATGGTAACAAGCGAAAAAAATATTAAAAATAACACTTAATGGGGTCCGGGGGCCCAAATGTAGTTTTTTTCTTATATAAAAAACTGACTCATCACTAATTCTCCAACTTCCCGTGTAGGTATTACCATGAAACTTTGAGAACTTGCTGAGTACAACCCCGCGATGGTAACGGGATAAAAAAATATTTAAATTATCACTTCCTGGGGGCCGGGGGCCCAAATGAAGTTTTTTCCTTATATGAGCTTTATAAAAAATAAAAATCACTAATTCTCCTATTTCCCGTGTAGGTAGAAGCATGAAACACTATGTAGTTGATAAGCACACTTCCGCGATGGTAACAAGCAAAAAAAATATTTAAAATAACACTTAATGGGGTCCGGGGGCCCAAATGTATTTTTTTTTAATATAAAAAACGGACTCATCATTAATTCTCCAATTTCCCGTGTAGGTATTACCATGAAACTTTGAGAACTTGCTGAGTACAACCCCGCGATGGTAACGGGATAAAAAATATTTAAATTATCACTTCTTGGGGGCCGGGGGCCCAAATGAAGTTTTTTCCTTATATGAGATTTATAAAAACTAAAAATCACTAATTCTCCTATTTACCGTGTAGATAGAAGCATGAAACACTAGGTAGTTGATAAGCACACTTCCGCGATGGTAACAAGCGTAACAAATATTTAAAACAACACTTAATGGGGTCCGGGGGCCCAAATGTAGTTTTTTTCTTATATAAAAAAACTGACTCATCACTAATTCTCCAACTTCCCGTGTAGGTATTAGCATGAAACTTTGGGAACTTGCTGAGTACACTCTCTCAATGAAAATTGGCGAATAAGAATTTTAAAATTCACACTGTTGGGGGCCCGGGGCCCAAAAACGCTTTTTTCCTTATATGACTATATAGAATATGAAATCACTAATTTTCTCATTTCTCGAGTAGGCAAAAGCATGAAACTTTGGGAAGTTGTTGAGTAAAAACCAGCGATAGCGACGGGAGAAAAAAAATATTAAATTATCACTTCCTGGGGGCCGCGGGCCCAAATGAAGTTTTTTCCTTATATGAGCTTTATAAAAACTAAAAATCACTAATTCTCCTATTTCCCGTGTAGGTAGAAGCATGAAACACTAGGTAGTTGATAAGCACACTTCCGCGATGGTAACAAGCGAATAAAATATTTAAAATAACACTAAATGGGGTCCGGGGGTCCAAATGTATACAAAAACTAAAAATCACAAATTCTCCTATTTCCCGTGTAGGTAGAAGCATGAAACTTGGGGTAGTTGTTAAGTACACTTCCATGATGGTAAAAAGTAAAAACAATATTTAAATTATCACTTAATGGGGTCCGGGGGCCGAAATGTAGTTTCTTCTTTTATTAAAAAAGACTCATCACTAATCTCGGATTTAACGCGTAGGTAGAAGCATAAAGCTTTGGGAAGTTGTTGAGTAGCCTCTCGCGACGAATATTGCCGTAAAAGGATTTTTAAATTAACACTCATGGGGGCCGGGGGCCCAAAAAAGTTTTGTTCCCTTATATGGCCTATATAAAATTTTAAAATCAACAATTCTCCTGTTTCCCTAGTAGTTTTAAGTACACTTTCACGATGGTAACAGGTAAAAACAATATTTAAATTATCACTTACTGGGGGCCGGGGGCCAAAATGTAGTCTTTTCTTATATTAAAACTGACTCATCACTAATTCTCGGATTTCCCGTGTATGTAGAACCATGAAACCTTGGGAAGTTGTCAAGTAGCCTCTCTCGACAACAAATGGCGAAAAAGAATTTATAAATTCAGCTTCATGGGGGCCGGGGGCCCAAAATCTTTTTTTCCCTTCCATTGGCTATATAAACATTTGAAAATCACTAATCCTCCTATTTCCCGAGTAGGTAGAAGCATGAAACTTTGGGAAGTTGTTGAGTACACTTCCGCGATGGTAACAGGCGAAAATATATTCAAAATTTGACTTACTGGGGCCCAGGGGCCAAAATGTAGTTTTTTCCTTATATGAGTTATATAAAAACTGAAAATCACTAATTCTCCTAATTCCTGTGTAGGAAGTAGCATGAAACTTTGAGTAGTTTTTAAGTAACATTCTGCGATGGTAAAATGTTAAATAACTATCTAAATTATCACTTACTAGGGGCCGGGGGCCAAAATGTAGTTTTCTTCTTATATAAAAAACTGACTCATCACTAATTCTCCAATTTCTCGTGTTGGTAGCAGCATGAAACTTTGGAGAGTTGTTAAGTACACTTTCGCAATGGTAACAGGTGAAAAAGAATTTTTAAATTCACACTCATGGGGGCCGGGGGCCCAAAAACGTTTTTTTCCCCTTATTCTGGCTTTATAAAAATTAAAATCCCTTATTCTCCTATTTCCCGAGAAGGTAGAAGCATGAAACTTTGGGTAGTTGTTGAGTACACTTCCGCGATGGTAACAGGTGGAACAATTATATAAATTATCACATAACGGGGGCCGGGGGCCGAAATTTCTTATATGAGCTATATAAAAACTGAAAATCACTAATTCTCCTATTTCCCGTGTAGGTGGAAGCATGAAACTTTGGGCGGTTGTTGAGTACCCTCCTGCAATCGTAGCAGACGGAACAAAATTAAATTATCAGCTCGATAGGATCACGGGAAGTGTGTCATTTTTTTACTTTTCGTTTTTGTTTTTCTGCGGGACTACAACAGACAGACAGACAAGACGGTGAAGTTAATATATGTATTATATCCATCATGATCCATTTCGAAATCAATTGTATTTTGAATTTGTGTTACGCGGGTTCTCAATGCTTACTGAAATCCTAATTTACCGCAGCAAAGCGCGGGTATTTTGCTAGTTACTTTAATATAAATATAGATGCACATTTTTGCATGGCTCTTGCTCCTTGTCTGCTGCCTTGAGACCTTCCATAAAAGACGTCATGCACCTAGGTGAGGGAGAGGGATCACACATTTGTGACCATGTGTGACGAGGGAGGGGGGGAGTTTAAGGACTGTGACGACAAACAACGCAACTTTAAATAAAAGTTCAACTTAAATATTTGATTTCTTACAGTTTATTTAATGACATTTTACATGTCTTCACGCATGTTACAATATTAGAGTGCACACATTCTTAAAATGACAAAAAAGTGATTTGAAACATTATCATTTTCAAATGGAAAATACGGCTTTTGTGGGGAGTGGGTGGGGCAAAGCTTTGTGACGTCACATTGGAGGGGGGTCTAGCATTTTGTGACGGCGTGTCGTGTAACAAAGGGGGAGGGGGTAAACAATCGGCAAAAAATTGCTAACGTAATTTATTGACGGCCCCCTTGGTCCCGGGGCCCCGCCGATCTTTTTTCTGGCTTAGGCCCCGCATACTATAGGGCAGGCCCTGGGTATTAGGATTTTGAAGACGAAAAAATAAAAATTGGCTGTAGCAGGAAAAAACTTATGTTGTACTTTCCCTGCCAAATAAAGGGAATGCCCTGTGCACTGCACATACTAAGCGACACGGCACTTCTCACGAAGGAGAGCCTGGACTCCGATATACTTCTCACTCATATTTGCAGCATTGTCGTATGAATGTCCACGGCTATCTCGAACTTGAATGTCATTTTCTTCCAAAAGTTAATAATAATTTGTGCAATTTCTCATCCAATTTCGGAATGTATTGGTATGAACTTGATGAGTCGCTCAGCAGGGCCAGATTGAGCAACATATCGGATGATAAATGTTAACTAGTCCACATACATAATACCTGGCTTTGAGTCTACAGATATCGAAAAGTACTTTGCAGATTTTATTTCAGCAACAACAACAGACAATACTTTTTGACCCATCTGTTAAATAAACGCTTCACAGATAGTTGAGGAAATATAAGACGTCTTTCCACATCCCTTATTACATATTTTCTTACACATATAAAATCATACATTTAATTTAAAAGAAAAAATACCTTTCTGGCAATCCTTTCCTGACCAGCCTGTAGCACAGTCAGACAAACACTTTCCGGAAACTTCATGACACTCATCATTTGCCTCCTTGCAGTGTCAATCGTTTTTGCAGTTTATACCATATCTACCTCGAGGGCACTCAAAAAAAAGGACAATTTATTTTATTATTGTAAATAAAAACAAGCAGTCAAAACAAAGATTTTGACTATATATCAGACGTACCGGAATGTATTGATTATGTTCAATATAATACGCAACGCGCGGCAGACTAGTATAAACATGTACATGCTACATAGAGAAACATATAGAAACTAAAAATGCATTAACTTATTTACAGTAAATTCGATTGTTCTGAAATTTTTGACATAATGCATTGTCAGTTGACAAAAGTCTATGTGCTAAAATTCAGCTCAAAAGGATGCCGGGAAATGGGATATTTTTTTACGTTTGTTTTTCCTTGGGACCACGACATACAGACAAGACTGTGCATTTAATATAGGGGATTTAGAAATAATTTCTTTGTGTTTTGGGTTATCTGAAGTTAAATTAGATTTGCAATGCACATTATTTCTAAAAAAATGTTATTTTTATCTTCTAAATTTATGGTTGCAGTCAAAACAGGCGAGGAAAAATCTACAATAAGATGGAACCATATTAGACAATGCATTGGAAGCAAACACAATCAAATATTTATACACCTAATAGATTTGTTTTTCTTCTTCTGACCATGTTTTTTTTTAAAGTATAACACAGATACTAATCAATCGTCATGATCGGATTTCCACATACTTATGTGATATAACAAACTGATTGCTTATGACTATTTTTGTTAGAAGAGTTTTATCCAACAAAAAAGTAAAATTATTATTATTGTTTTAAAATTAGTATTAGTAATTTTTTCCTACAAACCCTCCCCTCCTTTTTTGTTGTTGTGAGCTTTTAAGAAAGTTATATTGCAAGTTAACGTTGTGTAATCTTTCATTTAAAATTAAATTAATACATATATTTTTTTTTGTTGTGTTTTTAGCAGAAAAGCTGTACAGTTAATTTGTCCAATAATATCTATTTATACTTCTCCCATTTTTTAAATGTTGTGAACTATAAAGAATGTCATATAGCCAGATAACGTTGAGTGTGTGTGTTTTTTTTTAAAATCTGATTATTGCTTTCTTTTTATTATTTCCCGTTTGTCAAAATAAATAAAAAAACTTGTTTTTTTTCATAATATATGTTAAATTTGTACTAATTATTTTAATTACAATTTTCACAATTTTAAGTGGCGTGCATACAGGAAAAAGATGTATGTGTAAAGATAGTTGTGGAGAGAATGCGGTTTATTTTAAAACTTAATATTTTATTTATTTTATTATTTATTTTTCTTCCCCGCCCATTGTGATCTCGTTGCGTAGCTCGATCCCATTTAGGTGCAAACCCTTTCTCCGGAAATAATTCCATAATTTGATAGGATCACATAGCCCAATATTATCCCGTTGCATTAGTTGATGACATAGTTGGTGAGTCCCTTTCCCACATATGATTTCCTGCTTTATTCAGTTTTCACATCCCATTTCTATCATGTGGTATGATTTATAGTTTATTTTATTAGTCTTTATACTTTAATTAGTGTTTTTTTATAATTTCAGATGATTGCCTTTGGCATAAGGCAAAATAATGGTCAACTGCTCAAGAGGAGTCTGAGCCTCAGCTCTGTGACATTACTTGGCTGACGTTGTGGTATTAAAATATATTCTTTACAAAAACGAGGGGGAGAAAGAAAAAAACATTGTTGACCTATTTTCACTCCCTTTATAAAGAAATATTTTTCTTCCTATTAAAATATGTAAAGAAGTATCTCTGTTGATATTAAGGGTGGATTCTTTTCTAGTTGAATTATTAAATTTTAATTAAGTAAAGTTACTTGTGTGAACCGTTAACAAACACTCTTTAACTATTCATTTATGTGTTTGGCATTTTAGCTTTTTAGTCCCTATAATAAGCGATTAAAAACAAAAATACTTATCTTTGTAATTATGTTTTATCTCTATAAAACGAAATCAAACGAGCGATCAAACGAAATTTAATTACATTTTTGAAATAATTTGTAAAATATTTTGTTTCAAATTAATAATTGTAAGTGTCAAAATTTATTGTAAATGATAATAAATACATAATTATAGTTTTACATAGATAACAGTTTTAGAGATTCGATTTTATAACCCTTTATACGTTTTAATTATAAGCAAACAAATTAACACTATTGTAGGGACCATGCTTTACACATAATAAAAGGAAAAAAAACAATCGAAACATTTACAAACAAGTATAGTTTTCCTCAAAACATCGCAACTAAATTTATCTAGATTTTATCAAATTCATGTTTATCCAATTACCAAGATCGCTTAAATACATTGAGTATTCAAATACTAAAATATTGTTAGCAATCAGTATTCATCAAACTGGATCACAGAATAGTTAACTAATCGCAATGGTCTAGTCAAAATGTAAGGGAAAAAAAGCAACACAGCTACGATACACAATGGAGTCCCCATGGGAGGTGTTCTGTCAACCACACTGTTTCTAATTTTTATAAACGACTTACTACAAATTATTCATAGAAAAGTAAAAGGCAGCATGTACGCTGATTATCTGGCTCTACTTAGCACAGACGAATACACAGGCGCTTCAAAATGTAGACTACAAGAAGCACTGACCAACCTCAACCTATGGTCTAAAGAATGGGGTTTGACCATAAATCCCCCAAAAACTACCTACACAATCTTCTCCCTTTCGACCAAACAACAAAGCATCAAACTAACCTTAGACAAAATAGCCCTGGAAAAAAATGACAATCCGACATATCTAGGAGTTACGTTTGACCCAAGGCTAACCTGGAGAAACCAAATAGATAACGCACAAAAAAAAGGAATCCAAAGACTGGTGCTGATGAAAAAGCTAGCTGGTTTAGACTGGTGTGCAAACCACCCCATCCTGAAGAAAACATACACCAGCTATATAAGACCTTTCCTAGAATATGGATCCCCAGTGTGGGGCACAGCAGCCAAATCCAACCTCCAAAAAATAGGCAAAGTTAAAAACATAGGGCTTCGAATAATTACAGGAGCAATGAAAACCACCCAAATCAGAGCAATGGAGGACCTAGCTACCCTAAGCTGTATGGAAGTTATACGAGAAACCAAAACCTTAACACAGTTCACCAAATTAGAAGCATCAGTACATCACCCTCTAAAACCCAAGCTAAAAAAATCCTACTAAACTAAAAGACTCCAAAGAACAAACGTTATACAAGAAGACAAACATCTCAAATCAAAACATAAAAATGATAACATCGTGATTGAAGCGAAACATCCCCACAGCCACATCCCACCCTGGGACCCAGGTCCACCTCTTATAATCAGAGACAACGGAAAAAATGTGACTACACAACTGACATACTAAGAGCAACAGTAAAAAAAATCATCAAAGAACAATAAGCTGACAATTCCCGGATAAGAGTCTACACTGATGACTCCTCAGAAAAATCCACACAAAATGGAGGAGCCGGCATTCTTATAGAGTGACCTAACGGAGAACACCTTTAAAAAGCAACTGCCATAGGAAGCCTCTCAGATAGCACTAGAGCAGAAAGGAAAGCACTAGAGCTTGCTGATAAAATTCTAACAAGTGACCCCCACTCTAAAAAGAGCCAGATTGTCATCCTCACTGATGCTAAGACAATGCTCCAGTCTCTCAAAAACCCAAACACCTTGATCAATCAGACACTCAGTACAGAACTATTGAAGCTGAGCAAAATAATAAAAGAACTAATTATTCAATGGATCCCTGGACATGTTGAACTTGTGGGAAATTACACTGCTGACTCCTTGGCAAAAACTGTTGGCAGTCAAAATCAGGCAGACCCATCCTTACATCAAGAAGAAATCAAAGCAATTCTCAAAAGACGTAAATCTGAAAGATGTTCCGAGCTCAAAGAAAACCACCCAAAAAGTGATGCATACTTCAAACTCCCCCGCCAATCACAAAACATTATGTTCCGGCTAAGGACGGGCCACAACAAACTTAGGCAACACATGTTCAACAAACTTCGAATTGGAGAAAGCGAAATGTGCCCCTGCGGGACAGCTGTGGAAAATGCGGAAAATGTTCTCCAAACTGCCCTCTGTACCACTCTCTGTTTGATGACAAACTCTATGGTGGACTGGCCATACTGACAGCCACAGCGCAGTTCATCACAAATATAGGACTTGCTGTCTAAATCCTCTATCACATGATTTTGAGAACGAAGAAGAAGTATTCATTACCAAAAAGACACATTTATTTCTTAGAAAACTTTTTTTAAAAATATATAATTTTAATTTATTACCACACGATTCAACATTGCAATATTTCCATCTTGTACAAGGAAATGCCGTGTAACACCAAGCTCTGGGTTCGTCGAATGTCTCACTACAGTAGTTATTTGGCCATCTCCGGTCTGGGAAATGTTCAACAGTGTATGAATGATTGTGTGGATCGAAAGAGTTCCATAACATACATGGAAGGTTATTTTCAGTACTGCTCAGCGTTCCAATGTAGGATTTAGGTGTTCATTGTAGTAGCATTTGTCATAGTAAAAGAAGTTTAAATATATTATTTTATAATATATATATATATATATATATATATATATATATATATATAAATGTATATATATTTGTATATATACTTAATATTTTCCGAAAAAAAATAATCTTTGTTTGAATTCGTAATTAAGTGTTAGAGTTTTATAAAACAAAGAACATCCTATATAATAATCATATATTACAAAAGGCAATGTACTGTTCGGTCAACAATAGCGATTGGTCCCTCAAACTCCTACAGACTCCTACTGCCAATCACGAGTTATTTTTGGTGCATTTTATTCCAAGAGTTTTTTTTTATCGGTGTGCGTTGGGATTTTTAATTAAAAAAACTTTGTATTTACAGGTTATTTATTATAACTCTGGATACACGTGGTGTGGGGGAGGAGGTTGTGTCTATGGAAAGACCGCGGTGTGGGAGGTAGGGTCTCTGGACAGACCGCAATGTGGGGGGGTCGAGTCTCTGGACAGACCGCGGTGTGGGTGTGTAGAGTCTTTGTTAAGACCGCGGTGGGGTGAGGTAGGGTCGCTTGACAGACCCTGGTGTGGGGTAGTGGTAGGGTCTCTGGATAGACGGGGTTAGGTAATATAGCTGCAAGAATTCCTGGACTTCACAAGTCACCCAACACTTATTGCCGTCCTTGGACAGGCTTTATTGCTAGTCTATACATATTACATATGTGTCTATATATAGGCATATAACTAATGCATTTATAAAAAATATAGTTTTTACATTTTATGTTATCATACGTGTTATATGATCACACAAAAACAAAATTAAAAAAAAACAAAACTTACTTACATACGTAAGAAGAGCATTTTAAAATCGATGGACGGATAACAAAGACGTGTCGTTAGAATATTTAACATATTTGCCAAATTTTTATAGCTTGTCAACCATTTGTTAGAGCAAAATATATTTTGATGTTTCATGGTACTTCATGTCAACTATCTTTTAAAGTAAGATTTTACTGACCCTACCTGAAAACGTACATATTTGATTAAAATAAGAATTTGCATTTAAAATAAGTAAGTAAAGAAATAAATTATTGAAAATGAATATCTTATAATTTGTTGAATATAAACTTTATTAAAACCTATTTCACGTGATATCGTCGCTCGCATCGATTAATAATAAAATAAACAGCCAAATTTTATCAGAGTTACTCTATTAAACATGCATTAAGACACACTTGCTACAAAACTCAAAACGTGGCTTAATATAATTTTATGGCTAAGTAATTAACAAAAATAATAGCAAAAAACTGATGCAATATACACAATTTATAACAAATACACATATCTCAAAAATATCAAAAGACAAAACACAAAATACATGACAAACTTGATTTTTATTTTTCTAAAAAAAAATTGCAATTTTTCCTTGATAACTACATGGTTTTATTTTTATGTATATTTATAGAGCGTGTTATGTATATATATAAAAGCACTTACCTAACTGCACTCCAGGTCCCCAATAGCCAGCCTTACAATCTCCCGTAAGGCACAAGCCAGTGATCTAGTCACATGGGTTAATGTGAGGACATTCACACATGTATCTGCATTTGTAGCCAAATTTACCATTTGGGCAGTTTCTTAACAAGGGATATATTCCAGCCGCTTTAAATGTAAAAAAAATAAATAAAATTATTTCTGTATATATATACATATCTCTATATATATCTCTATATATATAAGACGCATTTGTTGTCTGTCCGTCGTCTGTCTGTTCCCTTATAACTCAAGATCCAGACAACCAAATAACGTGAAATTTGGTACACGTACACAAAATTATACCGGAAAGGTTATTAAACAGGTTTCGTTCCATATATATAAGATACTGGGGGCTGGGGGCCCAAAATGTAGTTTTTCCCAATATGAGCTATCTAATATATAAAGATGAAAGTTTGTGTGTTTGTTTGTTACCAATGGAAATCCACACCGTTGGACCCAGGATGCTGAAATTTTGCATGGGGCTCTCATTCGACCCTAGACAGGTCGTAGGCTATGTTTCAACCCCAGGTGACCACCCCTAGGGTAAGGGGGCCCATAATCAGAAAATGTAGAGCCAAATAAAGACAAAATAAATTCTCATTTCGATATTGAACAGCTTCATGCGGGCATTCAAAACGAGTTCATTTTGGTGCGTTATTTTTTACAATACTTTATTTTTAGCTGTGCGCTTTCAAAAATCTTTTATTGTCAAATTACGGTGCGTACCTTTTCGTGTACGCATCTAAAAGTGAGCAGTGTAATTTTATTATAATAACATTCATATTTGTTTTGGCCTTGCGGTACAAATCGTAGGCTATGTTTCAACCCCAGGTGACCACCCCTAGGGTAAGGGGGCCCATAATCAGAAAATGTAGAGCCAAATAAAGACAAAATAAATTCTCATTTCGATATTGAACAGCTTCATGCGGGCATTCAAAACGAGTTCATTTTGGTGCGTTATTTTTTACAATACTTTATTTTTAGCTGTGCGCTTTCAAAAATCTTTTATTGTCAAATTAC
>CALYLW010001339.1:205839-282293 GCA_944989445.1 Ampullaceana balthica | reverse complement strand
ACTTACATATTTACTATCAAAATGTAGGCAGTAACTGACTTACATATTTACTATCAAAATGTAGGCAGTAACTGACTTACATATTTACTATCAAAATGTAGGCAGTAACTGACTTACATATTTACTATCAAAATGTAGGCAGTAACTGACTTACATATTTACTATCAAAATGTAGGCAGTAACTGACTTACATATTTACTATCAAAATGTAGGCAGTAACTGACTTACATATTTACTATCAAAATGTAGGCAGTAACTGACTTACATATTTACTATCAAAATGTAGGCAGTAACTGACTTACATATTTACTATCAAAATGTAGGCAGTAACTGACTTACATATTTACTATCAAAATGTAGGCAGTAACTGACTTACATATTTACTATCAAAATGTAGGCAGTAACTGACTTACATATTTACTATCAAAATGTAGGCAGTAACTGACTTACATATTTACTATCAAAATGTAGGCAGTAACTGACTTACATATTTACTATCAAAATGTAGGCAGTAACTGACTTACATATTTACTATCAAAATGTAGGCAGTAACTGACTTACATATTTACTATCAAAATGTAGGCAGTAACTGACTTACATATTTACTATCAAAATGTAGGCAGTAACTGACTTACATATTTACTATCAAAATGTAGGCAGTAACTGACTTACATATTTACTATCAAAATGTAGGCAGTAACTGACTTACATATTTACTATCAAAATGTAGGCAGTAACTGACTTACATATTTACTATCAAAATGTAGGCAGTAACTGACTTACATATTTACTATCAAAATGTAGGCAGTAACTGACTTACATATTTACTATCAAAATGTAGGCAGTAACTGACTTACATATTTACTATCAAAATGTAGGCAGTAACTGACTTACATATTTACTATCAAAATGTAGGCAGTAACTTACTTACATATTTACTATCAAAATGTAGGCAGTAACTGACTTACATATTTACTATCAAAATGTAGGCAGTAACTGACTTACATATTTACTATCAAAATGTAGGCAGTAACTGACTTACATATTTACTATCAAAATGTAGGCAGTAACTGACTTACATATTTACTATCAAAATGTAGGCAGTAACTGACTTACATATTTACTATCAAAATGTAGGCAGTAACTTACTTACATATTTACTATCAAAATGTAGGCAGTAACTGACTTACATATTTACTATCAAAATGTAGGCAGTAACTGACTTACATATTTACTATCAAAATGTAGGCAGTAACTGACTTACATATTTACTATCAAAATGTAGGCAGTAACTTACTTACATATTTACTATCAAAATGTAGGCAGTAACTGACTTACATATTTACTATCAAAATGTAGGCAGTAACTTACTTACATATTTACTATCAAAATGTAGGCAGTAACTGACTTACATATTTACTATCAAAATGTAGGCAGTAACTGACTTACATATTTACTATCAAAATGTAGGCAGTAACTGACTTACATATTTACTATCAAAATGTAGGCAGTAACTGACTTACATATTTACTATCAAAATGTAGGCAGTAACTGACTTACATATTTACTATCAAAATGTAGGCAGTAACTTACTTACATATTTACTATCAAAATGTAGGCAGTAACTGACTTACATATTTACTATCAAAATGTAGGCAGTAACTGACTTACATATTTACTATCAAAATGTAGGCAGTAACTGACTTACATATTTACTATCAAAATGTAGGCAGTAACTGACTTACATATTTACTATCAAAATGTAGGCAGTAACTGACTTACATATTTACTATCAAAATGTAGGCAGTAACTTACTTACATATTTACTATCAAAATGTAGGCAGTAACTGACTTACATATTTACTATCAAAATGTAGGCAGTAACTGACTTACATATTTACTATCAAAATGTAGGCAGTAACTGACTTACATATTTACTATCAAAATGTAGGCAGTAACTGACTTACATATTTACTATCAAAATGTAGGCAGTAACTGACTTACATATTTACTATCAAAATGTAGGCAGTAACTGACTTACATATTTACTATCAAAATGTAGGCAGTAACTGACTTACATATTTACTATCAAAATGTAGGCAGTAACTGACTTACATATTTACTATCAAAATGTAGGCAGTAACTGACTTACATATTTACTATCAAAATGTAGGCAGTAACTGACTTACATATTTACTATCAAAATGTAGGCAGTAACTGACTTACATATTTACTATCAAAATGTAGGCAGTAACTGACTTACATATTTACTATCAAAATGTAGGCAGTAACTTACTTACATATTTACTATCAAAATGTAGGCAGTAACTGACTTACATATTTACTATCAAAATGTAGGCAGTAACTGACTTACATATTTACTATCAAAATGTAGGCAGTAACTGACTTACATATTTACTATCAAAATGTAGGCAGTAACTGACTTACATATTTACTATCAAAATGTAGGCAGTAACTGACTTACATATTTACTATCAAAATGTAGGCAGTAACTGACTTACATATTTACTATCAAAATGTAGGCAGTAACTGACTTACATATTTACTATCAAAATGTAGGCAGTAACTGACTTACATATTTACTATCAAAATGTAGGCAGTAACTTACTTACATATTTACTATCAAAATGTAGGCAGTAACTGACTTACATATTTACTATCAAAATGTAGGCAGTAACTGACTTACATATTTACTATCAAAATGTAGGCAGTAACTTACTTACATATTTACTATCAAAATGTAGGCAGTAACTGACTTACATATTTACTATCAAAATGTAGGCAGTAACTGACTTACATATTTACTATCAAAATGTAGGCAGTAACTGACTTACATATTTACTATCAAAATGTAGGCAGTAACTGACTTACATATTTACTATCAAAATGTAGGCAGTAACTGACTTACATATTTACTATCAAAATGTAGGCAGTAACTGACTTACATATTTACTATCAAAATGTAGGCAGTAACTGACTTACATATTTACTATCAAAATGTAGGCAGTAACTGACTTACATATTTACTATCAAAATGTAGGCAGTAACTGACTTACATATTTACTATCAAAATGTAGGCAGTAACTTACTTACATATTTACTATCAAAATGTAGGCAGTAACTGACTTACATATTTACTATCAAAATGTAGGCAGTAACTGACTTACATATTTACTATCAAAATGTAGGCAGTAACTGACTTACATATTTACTATCAAAATGTAGGCAGTAACTGACTTACATATTTACTATCAAAATGTAGGCAGTAACTGACTTACATATTTACTATCAAAATGTAGGCAGTAACTTACTTACATATTTACTATCAAAATGTAGGCAGTAACTGACTTACATATTTACTATCAAAATGTAGGCAGTAACTGACTTACATATTTACTATCAAAATGTAGGCAGTAACTGACTTACATATTTACTATCAAAATGTAGGCAGTAACTGACTTACATATTTACTATCAAAATGTAGGCAGTAACTGACTTACATATTTACTATCAAAATGTAGGCAGTAACTGACTTACATATTTACTATCAAAATGTAGGCAGTAACTGACTTACATATTTACTATCAAAATGTAGGCAGTAACTGACTTACATATTTACTATCAAAATGTAGGCAGTAACTGACTTACATATTTACTATCAAAATGTAGGCAGTAACTGACTTACATATTTACTATCAAAATGTAGGCAGTAACTGACTTACATATTTACTATCAAAATGTAGGCAGTAACTTACTTACATATTTACTATCAAAATGTAGGCAGTAACTTACTTACATATTTACTATCAAAATGTAGGCAGTAACTGACTTACATATTTACTATCAAAATGTAGGCAGTAACTGACTTACATATTTACTATCAAAATGTAGGCAGTAACTGACTTACATATTTACTATCAAAATGTAGGCAGTAACTGACTTACATATTTACTATCAAAATGTAGGCAGTAACTGACTTACATATTTACTATCAAAATGTAGGCAGTAACTGACTTACATATTTACTATCAAAATGTAGGCAGTAACTGACTTACATATTTACTATCAAAATGTAGGCAGTAACTGACTTACATATTTACTATCAAAATGTAGGCAGTAACTGACTTACATATTTACTATCAAAATGTAGGCAGTAACTGACTTACATATTTACTATCAAAATGTAGGCAGTAACTGACTTACATATTTACTATCAAAATGTAGGCAGTAACTGACTTACATATTTACTATCAAAATGTAGGCAGTAACTGACTTACATATTTACTATCAAAATGTAGGCAGTAACTGACTTACATATTTACTATCAAAATGTAGGCAGTAACTGACTTACATATTTACTATCAAAATGTAGGCAGTAACTGACTTACATATTTACTATCAAAATGTAGGCAGTAACTGACTTACATATTTACTATCAAAATGTAGGCAGTAACTGACTTACATATTTACTATCAAAATGTAGGCAGTAACTGACTTACATATTTACTATCAAAATGTAGGCAGTAACTGACTTACATATTTACTATCAAAATGTAGGCAGTAACTGACTTACATATTTACTATCAAAATGTAGGCAGTAACTGACTTACATATTTACTATCAAAATGTAGGCAGTAACTGACTTACATATTTACTATCAAAATGTAGGCAGTAACTGACTTACATATTTACTATCAAAATGTAGGCAGTAACTGACTTACATATTTACTATCAAAATGTAGGCAGTAACTGACTTACATATTTACTATCAAAATGTAGGCAGTAACTGACTTACATATTTACTATCAAAATGTAGGCAGTAACTGACTTACAAGCACATTAACAGACACAAACTGAGTTAATTTTTTTAGATACATTGTTTATGTCTTTGTTGTACACTGTCTTACCATTATTATTTTTAAAAAAGAGCAAATTAAATGTTGTACATACGTGAAGTCTTGTGTCGCTTGAAATGGTCTACAGATGATGGCAATCACTTAATATTAGACTGATGATTACATGAAGTCATGTGACATGCTTCGTTACAATCTAACAAACAAGATAAGTTTAAATAATCTATTTTTGTTACCACGTTAATTGGATTTTCCAAAAAATTACATTTGTTTTAAATAGTGCCTTATGATTTGCAAACTTATTATAAGGATTTAGTTGGTCATTTAAAAAAGATTTTTTAAAAAAAAATGGTTGGTTTTGTTTTTTGTTATCGGAGTGACATATATAGAAGGTGTGTAAATTAAACTGTTTACCAAACTTGTCTAGCAAATCTGAACTTAAGTTATGCACTTATCTACTGGTGATCATAATTATTTCTTACACTTATATCCCCGTACCTATGTTTTTTCGAGTAACTTTCAAAACGTCAGAAGTCATTAATGGTGGCCTAAGGTTCTTTGTTACGGTCACGACGCTATATAACAGTACTGGTGGCCTTAGAATAATTGTAACGGTCAGTACTTTAGTTCATTGGTCCCCAATCTTTTTATCACCGTGGACCGGTCAAAGGTTGATAATTTTACTGCGGCCCACTGACCAAGGGGAGGGGGTGGGATGGGTATTGGGAGGCGGCGTTTATACAAGTATTTTATATTGTTTTGATTTGGTAGTTTTCATTGTATTGCACATAAAAATGTCTTTAAAAATCAAATACAATTACACACAAAAAGTAATTAAAAATGGTTTAATATTTTAACTTTTTAAAACGTGAAATCAATAAGAACCATGACCTTATTTCTGAGCAACGAGACGGTACAATCTGGTGATAATAGGAGATAATGACACCCGAAGGGTGCTGCTTATGTCCAGTTTATTCCGTAATTTTGTTTTATTTGCTTTCACTGCAGAAACCCCGCTTCACACATATAAGATGGAAATGGCACTAGGGATTTAATTGATATGGTGGCAATCTCGGGATAATCCGCGATGACTTTAATCCAGAAGACTGGAAAAGTTTGTCTTCTCGAAAGTAGTTTTTTTTCCGCAGCCTATTGCAATCTGGAGTAGTTGAACTTATTTTTTGCACAGACATCTAAGACACGCCTGGTTTTCTGTGTTTGTGAAGTAGCGCTCATATTATTCTAAAAGCAAAGAAATGTGATCGTGCACCAATTGCGAAATGAATGCTCAGGTTCAGTCTCGTTAGAATGTCCGCTAATATTTGAACACTATTCTTATTGCCTATGTTCATGCACCACCCCCACAACTCAAGGTTGGCAGCTACTTTGTCTGCAATCATGATAACAGTTGTCATTTTCCCTTTTAAAGGACGGATTGAGTTCATTGAGCTGGCTGAATATGTCACACAAGTAAGTCAATTTTGCGACTCATACCTTGTCACTGAAATGTGCTGCCAGTGGTGACTTCTTTTCTGAGAGAAATCTTAGCAATGGCTCTCGTAATTCAAATAATCTGGTTAATGAATTTCCTCTGGATGACCATCTTATTTCTGTGTTAAAAAGAGGGCATCTGTCCGTTGCGTTAATATCCTAACGAAGCTGCTAAACAGGCGTGAGTTAAGCCCGTGTGTTTTGTTGTGGTTCATAATTTTAACATCAATGAATACACTTTTTAATTCCGGAGACAATTTTCGGCTTGCCATTTCCCTTTGAATGATATAATGACAATGCGTAGATTCATTCTTGTGTGCAAAAGTGTGCTCGACAAAAGATCGCCGAAATAAGAGTGCTAAAATTGATTGTAAGTGGATGTCTGATCTGCGCTGTGTACTCGATATTCGTATGACGGCGTGTCCCTAAACTGGTTACAAGCTATTGCATCTGGTATGGAAATACGCACAATCCGGAGAGAAGTCGGAGTTTCTTTCTCCTAGATGAACAACCATCCAAGGTTAACGAGCATCATCTACCCGTAGGAGTCCTAGTGGGAGCTGAGTAAACTCGGGGCCCTTGACAGCAGCAGGAATCGAACCCGTGACCGATTTTTAGGGTCTCGGTACCACAGCCACAGTGCACTATCACTTAGACCAGCGTGCTTATATATATACACGTATATATACAAATATTAACGAAAAACACTTTTTTAAAATATAAGATTGAAATATAAAAATACCAGCATTTGTGACAGCTTACTAGTTAAATAAAGATCAGAATCATAAGAGTTTAAACTAAACCTTTTCAAAATGAGAAATAGTTATAAGTATTTCTTAATATAACCCCCTTTCCAGTCCATGACGGACTATGGGGCAAGTGAAGTAGCGTTCAAAAGTACTATTTAGCCACCACTAACGAGCAAGGGATTGTGTGGCCAGCACAATGCCCCGGAGGCAATGCCAGCACCGAGAATGGAACCCGCGATGCTCTTTTACCTCAATTCGGCATTCTAGCACGCTACCGCTAGACCACAGCAAACGTAATATTCATAGTTTCATTTTTATTATTATTTTTTTTTGTTTCATGATATGTTTTGATTTATTTTATTTTTTAAAAATATTCTCCACCCACCAGTTGACATGTCGCAATTGTAAAAGCTTATTGTGGCTGGTCAAGAGACAAGTCTTTAACACACTGTGGTCAAGTTAACAACTGTGTTGAATCACTATATACAATTCACTGTGATCAACTGTACAATCAACTGCCTAAGCAGCTCGTATGCAATCAACTACCATCCACCTCGGTTGCCTCTTGAACCGTCCATTTATAGCCAGCTATTCTCTCAGTCCTTGACCAGCACGCTTACAGTTCACCTCCCAAACCACGTGTTTCATACCAGGTCAAGTCATTGCATTCTCATACAATGTAAACACAACAACACATCTCTCACAGCAATTATAATATCCTTGTTGCATTAACGTATGTACCCGGCAAATATATTTGAAGAAATTTAATATTATTTTAAAAGTACTTAATTGTATTGAGAAATGCTCTTTTGAAACGAAACTACATACGCGTTTTAAAAACTAAGTTTTTTTGAATGGTGTAAAATTTTAAACTTTAACAACTAAACTAAACTAAACACATATTCTATAGGCCTGAGATAAATCTCTTAAGGCCTTGGATAGTACCTGGGCAATCTGCTCCATCTGCTGAGCAGTGCCATACAACATTGTCTTTACATGGGACTCTTCCGCCTCCCTAACCTCCCCGGCTATATCTAGCGCGGGGCAAGGCGTCAGCAGGTGCACGACCGTCTCAGAGGCTTGGCTGCAATGACGGCAGTTCGAGTCCCTGTTTCACAACTAAATGTTTTTAAAATGATTTCTTAATTGGAAGCGCATGTCTGTCGCTTGTCACTAATTTTAATGAAGTAATATTTTTAAATATATAGAATTTATCATTAAAAGTTATTATGCAAGCCTCAAGTAACAAACACCACAAAGTGTTTTTATTTCATTTTAAAATTTTAAATGATTCCGATCATTAATGTTTAGACAGATTCACTTTCTCAAATTATACAGGAAATATAATTTTTTTAAAGGCATTACCTTTTAAAATTGACGGGTTTGTAGTATGATTTTATTTTAAAAAAAGTAGTTTTTAAAAAGAAAATTCAATATCATACATTTTAATTTGTAACTGTCATAAATTTCATCACTATATGCCATCATGTAAGGTAGAGGTCACCAAACATTTTTCTCTGCTGGCCGTATGGGTTGCAAAATGACTTATGTGGGCCGCACATTCATTCTAGAAGGAAAACTTGTTATCATAACGTGTTAAGCTTGGGTCAACTGAGAACACTAAAAGAAAACAAAAACAACAACGGCATTACAATTTGTTTTTCTAAAACAAATTTATAAAATAATCCAAACTCAAAACATAAACAAATATGTCATGAGTCCTTGCTTGCACACAAACTATTTCTATGGGTTCATATATAACGTTTCATGTATTCATATTTCTCAGAGCTTAACCTTTTCAGAAAACTATGAATATTTTGATACTCATTTATTTTTATATTTGTAACGTTACCACTTGCCGGGAATGTATAGAAATTGTGTGAAGTAAGCAAATATTACGATAAATAAAACAAATTTAAATAAACTATTTTTTTTAAAGTAAAAAATTAAGACACGCAGAATCCACGATTTCTCCGAAATCCAGATATACTTTAACTAAGACAAACCTAATTTTTAAAGAGAATCACACTGCTTCAAACTAGGGCTGCGGAAATTAGCGATTAATTTCTCGATTAATCGTTAAAAATTTGTAACGATTAATTTTTTTTATGATTAATCGACCCACCACTTATATATTTACAGGAAGTCAAAAAGTAAAATATTTCGGCCGATAAGTATAAAATAATTTATCGAAAAATTACACGAACATTTTTGTTTTAAAATATTGACTGACGTGAATGTTTAAAATGTTGATAAAGGTCATTCTGTCCATTGAGAGAAATCGTTTGCCTACCATGTAATGTTCCCTTGGTCCGTGTGCAAAGTTAAAAAAAAACCAACTCGTGTGCAAAGTTGCACAACGTCCATTTTTTCTGCAATATTTTACAAAATTTGCTGAGCTGTGATTCTAAACTCCTGCGTGGCGTCGGTCAAATATCTGCGCAGCGGCGCTGATTTAAGGGAACAAGCTACCATGGTTCTAACACTTCGCTTACATATCACCTGCAAATCAAACATCC
This sequence comes from Ampullaceana balthica, assembly GCA_944989445.1. Lineage (NCBI taxonomy): Eukaryota > Metazoa > Mollusca > Gastropoda > Lymnaeidae > Ampullaceana > Ampullaceana balthica. The sequence goes on along the minus strand of CALYLW010001339.1, from coordinate 272,660 downwards.
ACTACAGTATCAGAATCTTCAGTTGAGACAATCTAAAGCTATGTGAACGATTGTTCAGTTCGGCTTGTTATATTGTCAAAAGAAACGCTCATCACTCAAACCAAATAATGTCAATACACTTGTCTTTTTGCGTTGTGTGTTAAAAGATATCATATAAAGAATACATTAACAGTGTATTTCATATCTTCTATCATATGTATTGTATATCTTCTATCACGTGTATTCCATATCTTCTAACATGTGTATTTCATATCTTCTATCACGTGTATTCCAAATCTTCTATCATGTGTATTTCATATCTTCTATCACGTGTATTCCATATCTTCTACCACGTGTATTCCATATCTTCTATCACGTGTATTCCATATCTTCTATCACGTGTATTCCATACCTTATATCATGTGTATTCCATATCTTCTATCATGTGTATTCCATATCTTCTATCATGTGTATTTCATATCTTCTATCACATGTATTCCATATCTTCTATCATATGTATTCCATATCTTCTATCATGTGTATTCCATATCTTCTATCATGTGTATTCCATATCTTCTATCACGTGTATTCTATATCTTTAATAAATTATTGACCAAATTCGGGTCACTCTGACTCTGAAGCTGTCCAGTATCTAAGGGAAATTATTCAACTTGCTTCTAGAGCAGTGGTTCTAACCTTTTGGGGTCCATGCATCCCTTCAGATTCCCAAAATGTTCATGCCAACCCTTCCTGAAAATTGCAGAAAATGCATAATAAACTATGTTTATTTTAGTAAAACAAACAGTTTTGACCATAGACAACAGGGAATTTAGTGAGAGATCTGCTGCTTCTTATGATCAATCAGCGATTTAAATTTTGGGACTATTTTGGACAAAGCAACTCTCATGTCATCATCTGCATTCAACTTAGTCTTTTCCTTGGTTTTAATCGTCAAATGTGTGTTGAATCCTGCTTCACAGAGATATGTTGTGGCAAATGGAAGGAAAGTCAGTACTGCCCTCTTGGCTAGATGTGGGTAGGAATCTAGCTGTCAGGCAGTGATCCGTCAGTGCTTCCTTCTGCACCAGATATTACAACTTCATCCAAGAGTGGAAAGTTGGCCAAGTTGGACTTTTCTAGTCGTCGTTGGAATAGTGGCACTTTGTTAAGAAAGGCTTGCAATCTGTCAGTAGCATCCATTACAGCCACAGCAGGTCCTTGGAGAGATGTGTTCAACTCATTCAAGATGGTGAAGATTTCAGCCAGGTATGCCAAGTAATTAATGAAATTTGGACAGTCAAACTTGTCTGCAAGGTCATTCTCTTTTTGTTGCAAGAAAATGGCAAGCTCCACTCTCAGTTCTACTAACCGAGAAAACATCCGTCCCCTGGACAACCAGCGCACCTCAGTGTGGTAGAGCAGAACTTCATTCTCAGAGCTCACCTCCTGACAGAATAACTTGAAGAGGCAGTGGTTCAAGGCATCGGAGCGGATAAAATTTACAACTTGGACTGCAGTAGAAATAACTGACTTCAAGGTTGGAGGTAGAGTTTTGTATGCCAGTGCCTGACGATGAAGAATGCAGTGTGTAGTGACAATATCTGGTTCTTCATTCTTTACCAGTGCTGAAAATCCTGACTGATTACCGAGCATGGAGGGAGCACCACCTGTAAAAATTGAAGACATTCTTGAAGTCCAGTCAAACTGGTTTTCAATGAAGAATTCCCTCACTAGCTGCAGCACATCAACAACTTTGGTAGTAGCTAGGAATGGCTAAAAAAAAAGAAATTTCTCCTTCAGCAATCCACTGAGAACAGATCTCAGAAATGCAAGAATCTGACTGCATTGTGCTATATCAGTGGATTCATCCAGTTGCATGCTAAATGGAAAAGAACTGCTTCTCATCTCGCACAAGACTGACTGCTGCAGCCATGTCAATAATCCTGGAATGAATAGTGTCATTGGAAAAATAAACTTTCTCACCTGCTTCCTCTAATGGTGACCACACATCAGTTCCACCATCTCCAGAGCACAAGGCTTCACCAAAGGTCTCCAATAGTGTGGGGCTTCTTGTTCTTTGCAATAAGATATGCAACCTTGAATGATGCCTCTAGTGCAGATTTCTGTGACCCAAAAAATTTAAGCTTGGGAAAGGTACTTGAGGTCAATAAGCGAGCTATCTTCTGCTTGTAGACCTCAACACTGTCCGTGGAATTGGATAGATAGATTTTCTCCAAGTGCTCTTGTAGTAAACAGGCTTCATGTTGTCATGGCACAGGACTTTTCCACAGTGGAAGCACTGAGTCATGTTTGTTCCATCTCTCTCTCTCTTTTTATAATTTATTAACGTTTTTGAGGGGGTGATGACAATCGGAAAGTCGTACCAGTCAAAGTCATAACCATGTACAATAAGTTCATGGGTGGCGTGGATCTTCTTGATTCACTTTTGGCCTTATACAGAATACCTGCTAGGTCAAAGAAAGGATATCATAGAATAATATTTCATTTTTTAGACATGGCAGTTGTACAGGCATGGCTCATTTATAGAGCCAACTGTGTTAATGCTGCTTGGAACAGAAAAAAAATATTCCTTTACTAGATTTAAAGATGCAGGTTGCAATCTGCCTCGCAAAAGAGGGCAAAGCTGAGTTTTAAAAAACATGACCATCCCTAATTAGAAATAGAAACTGAAATTGCTGCCACAAAAATGAGAGGTCTAACTGCAGCTGTGCCACCCTTGGCAATAAGAGCTGACAATATTGGGCATTTTCCTGATGCTACTGACATCAGGGGAGGTTGCAAGAGGCCAAGTTGCAAGGGAGTGTCTAGAATTCAGTGTGACATATGTAATATTCACCTTTGCTGGACAGACAATGCAAACTATCGCAAGCAGTTTCACCAGCCTTAAACCTGCTTGTTATGTTTGTAAATGTTTTCTGTAAATGACTGATGTTAACTTTTAATTATTTGTTGTTGTAAATAATTATTATTATAATTATCAGTTTCAGTGTAAAATTAGGATATATAAACAATTGTAATTAAAATAATGTAATAATTAGTATTTGTGTAAACTATGAAATCATCCATCACCTTTTAAAATGTTATTTTTGTTATGTTATATTATTTCCCTTTTCATTTTTTAAACAATCGTTTAGACGCACTGTTACCATATGGTAACATACAAATAAAATCAATATATTTTTAAAAAGTGTTTTCTTTCTTGCATTTATGTTTATATATGTCTAATACACTTTAAAAATGCAGTCAAATATTTTCTGACCATGAAAACCTAAAAGTGCGTAATTGAGGGTTAACGTATTAATTTTAAGCAAGTTTATAGTTTAAGTTCCTAAATTATACATCTACAGCTATTGGCCATTTTGAAAAACACAAATTTAATCTATGTTAATCATACTTTTTAAAAAAAAATATTTTTAAAAAATATGCCAATACGTAAATTGATTTTAAAATGCACTTGAATTCTGCAACTATCGTAGTGATAATTAAGTTACTAACTTCTATGAAAGAAAACAACACATAATGTTGATTTTACATACGTTTTCTTATTGTGTGAAGATGCATGTCCTTTTTTAAATGTTAAATGAAGAAAAAATAAGCTAATACATAGTTTCTCGTATAACTTTTATAAAGTAACGATTTCTAGGCTCGACAAAATGAATTAAAATAAATCTTGATTTTTGTTCATCAATCTATACTATATGCTCACCAACTAATTTATGACTTTTATATGAATGTGTATCATTATATTTTATTTTATTTATTAAACTCAGCCTATGATAATATTTTAGATTGCAGGTGGAAGAATAGGAATACGTCAGAAAAATTATGCTTCAAACCCATAAGTATAGCATATTTGTATGGATACAAAGATGTAAATATGAAACATAAAGTATTTTACAATTTAAATCTCATTTACGAATTGCATCACACTTGTATGGCAGTTCTGTTCAAATAAAGTTTAATATTTACTTTAATGCGCTTAACATTAATGCCTAAAAGTATATCTATCTCTCTCTCTCTCTCTCTCTCTATATATATATATATATATATATATATATATATATATATATATATATATATATATATATATATATGTATATATGTATATACATATATATATATATGTATATATATATATATATATGTATGTGTGTATATATATATTTATATATATACCGTATATATATATATATATATATATATATATTTATGTATATATGTGTATATATATATGTATATATATATATATATATATATATATATATATATAATATATATATATATATATATATATATATATACTAGCACAATACCCGCGCTCTGCTGCGGCAGTAAGGATTTTAGTGAGCGTTGAAAACCCATTTCACCCTAATTCAAAACACCAAATTATTGCATTCTGGATCATGACGGATATATTTATTTGTCAATTTTTTCAAAATGGTGTAAAATAAAATGGATACTAAAATGACATTACGGGCCCCTGTGTAAAATGGATGCAGGATGTTCATGTGATAGAGATACGTGTCGATATTTATTTAAATTATTTAAAATCTAAAGGTAAAAAAGCTTTAAATATTTACGAAAAAATTATTTTGGGTCCCGGCCCCGAAGGAAAAGACGTTAGAAGTTCATTTCTCTATAGAATTTTATTTTTAAAGAAAATCAAATTTTTTCAATAATTCATCCATTTACCCAGTAACCTCTTTTAAAATTAACTTTTATATAACTAATGATATAAATGGTATACGGGCCCGCAGCCCCTAATAAGTGGTGATTTTAAAATTGTACCTTTAATGCCAGAAAGCTTCGCTGGAGCGCACCCAAAAACTTCCTAAAGTTAATGTACGTGGGATAAATAAAATACATTTACTATTAATACATCTTTTAAAAAACTAAATTAAAGGCCGGGGGCCCTATCGGTGTAATATTTATAGTCCAAAACAACAGATTATTGTAATTTGGATTATGATGAATATATTTGTTAGCAAACATTTGTTTTCAAAAATCGAGTGAGATCGAATGGTTAAAATGTCTTAAACATTTACGAAAAAGAGATTAGGCTACAAAATAATGAAAAAATATCATTTTATCTTATCTTATCTTATCAATACAGACGCTCCTTCTATGCAGAAGATAGTTGCGTCCACAGACCATGACAGATGATCTGTTGGCAAGTGATGCAGCATTCACAGGCCACGGCTTTGTGGGTTCCACGAATTACCCAGCCGCCTAACTACATGTAGTGTTAGGTACCCATTCGGAGCGGGGTGACTCAGGGACGCCCTAGGCCCCGGGAACAAACCCTTGCCTTCACACGGATTCGAACCCGTGACCATCGGTACGACAGTCCAGTGCGCTGCCACTCGACCACAGCGTCGGTTTTTAATACCCTAACGAAATTTAATATAGGCCGTCAGGTTTTTATTTTCCAAGTTTTTAAAAAATACATTTACACAGTATCCAAAGGTTTTTTTATTTGTAATTTAGCTCATATAAGGTGAAAAAACTACATTTGTGTGCCGGGCCCTCAGTGACTGATAATTAAACCCAAAAAAATCGACTGTTACCATCCTGGGAGTGTACTCAACAACTTCCCAAAATTTCATGCTTCTACCTACACGGGAAGATAGAGAATTTTTGATGATTAACTTTTTATATAAGAAAATATACATTTGGGCCCCCGGTCCCCAGTGAGTGACATTTTTTTTTGCCTGTTGCCTGTTACTATCGCGGGAGTGTACCCAGCAATATACAAAAGTTTCATGCTTTTACCTACGCATGAAATTGAAGAATTAGTGATGAGTCAGTGTTTATAAAGAACAAATACATTTGGGCCCCGGCCTACCGTGAGTGATAATTAAAAAAAAATTTTTTGCATGGTACCATCGCGAAAGTGTACTAAACAATTTCCCAAAGTTTTATGTTTCTACCTACACGGGAAAGTGGAGAATAAAGCGATTTTCAGTATAAGGAAAACAACGTTTTTGGGCCCCCGGCCCCAAGAGTATGAATTTTAAAATTCTTTTTCCACAATTTTCGTTGTGAGAGGGTACTTAACAACTTCACAAAGTTTCATGCTTCTACCTACACGGGTAGTTGGAGAATTAGTGATGAGTCAGTTTTTAATATTAGAAAAAAACTACATTTGGGCCCCCGCCCTGAGGAAGTGATAATTTAAATATTGTTTTCGCCTGTTAACACCGCGGAAGTGTACTTAACAACAATCATAAATATTTTATATAGCTGAAATAAGGAAAAGATTCATTTCGGCCACCTGGACCACAGAAGGTGATAATTTAAAAACACTTTCGCCTCTTACCATCTCGGGATTGTACTCAACAATTTCCCAAAGTTTCGTGCTTCTGCCTACTCGGAAAATAAGAAAATTAGTGATTTTCATATTTTATAAAGTCCATATAAGGAAAAATAGCGCTTTTAGGCCCCGGGCCCCCAAGTAAGTGAAATTTAAAATTATTTTTTGTCATTTTTCGTCGTGAGAGGGTACTCAATAACTTTCAAAATTTTCATGCTTCTACCTACACGGGAAATTGGAGAATTAGTGATGAGTCAGTTTTTAATATTAGAAAAAAACTACATTTGGGCCCCGGCCCCCAGTAAGTGATAATTTAAATATTTTTTCCCATGTTACCATGGCGAAAATGTACTCGACATCTTCTCAACGTTTCATGCTTCTAACTACCCGGCAAATATGAGAATTAGTTATTTTCAATTTTTAAATTGCTCATATTAGGACAAAACATCTTTTGGGTCCCGGGCCCCCAAGAGTGTGAAATTTGAAATTCTTTTTCGCCATTTTGTGTCGTGACAGGGCACTCAACAACTAACAAAACTTTCATGTTTCTACCTGCACGGGAAGTTGGATAATTTGTGATGAGTCAGTTTATAATATTATAAAAAATGTACTTTTGCGCCCCCGGCCCCCAGTAAGTGTTAATTTAAATATTTTTTTCGCCTATCACCATCGCGAAAGTGTACTCAACAACTTCCCAAAGATTCATGCATCTACCTACACGGAATATAGGAGAATTAGTGATTTTTAGTTTTTATATTGTTCATACATAGAAAAAACTTCATTTTGGCCCCCGGCCCCCAAGAAGTGATAATTTAAATATTTGTTTCTCCCGTTGCCATCGCTGGTTTGTACTCGACAACTTTCCAATGTTTCATGCTTCTGCCTACTCGGGAAATAGAAGAATTAGTCATTTTCATATTTTATATAGGCTATATAAGGAAAAAAAACTTTTATTAGTATAGATGCGTACACGAAAATGTGCGCACCGTAATTTGACAATAAAATATTTTTGAAAGCGCACAGCTTAAAATAAAGTATTGGAAAAAATGACGCACCAAATGTCCGCATGAACGTGTTCAATTTCGAAATGAGAATTTATTTTGTCTTTATTTGGCTCTACATTTTCTGATTATGGGCCCGCTAACTCTGGGGGTGGTCACCTTGGGTATGACCTGTCTCGGGTCCAATGAGGGTCCCATGCAAAATTTCACCATCCTGGGTCCAACGGTGTGGAATTCCATAGGTAACAAACAAACAAACAAACGTTCATCTTTATGTATTAGATTACATATCTTTTAAAAAGAAAACTAAATTCGGCATCAGAGTCGTTATTTTAATTACTGTATTCTGAGTTATTTTCTGAAATTATTTTCTTTTTCTATTATTTTCAAATTAATTTTAAGTAGGGTGTTATTGCAGATGAGGAAACCATTAACGTTAACGTATTAAACACATAACAATAAAAATTATCTTTGAATTTCAATTAGCCATCCGATGATTGCCTCATAGTTTCTTCATACCTGGTGCCATTTAAATATACGTCTCTGATAATTGATGGAAAGTCTGCACCAGAAGGCAGTAGGTTCATTTATTTGTATGAAATATTTTAAACTGAAGATGTATACATTAAATGGCACCATTTTTAATTATTTGAAAGCAAAAAAAAACAACAAACAAAACAAACTAACAAACAAACAAATATGTGTAATTTAAATATTTCATTTGTATTAGTTTGCCATGATAAACAAAAATAATAAAAACACTTCTATCTTGAATTTTTACTATTATGATATAATGAACATTTGTTGTATCAAGCGTTAAGACAGCCGACACTACCCAATAAGAAAACAATATATATATATATATTATTTCAATTAATGTTAACACTTATTTTCTTTCAGGATTAGACATTTCCACCAGTGATACTGACGAACGACTGAACATTACTTGGTTTTGGCTAGACAGAACACATACAAATGCGACCATGATGTCAGATCTCTGGAACAAAATGATCGATGGACACAATACAAGAGACATTGAAATATGCAGAAACGAACTGGTCTCTCTAGATACGATGTATAGGTTATGGGACAGTGGGTGTGATCACACCATTATTTTTTATTGTCAACCTCCAGGTACGTTATTTATTAAGTATTTTTATTAAACTATTTTAATCTATGACTCAGCAATCTATATATCTAAATATAATATATCTCCTTAATGAAAAATATATTTATATAAATATTTAATAGACTGGTATTATTCAATGACACAAAAATTAAAATTGCACTCATCTCCAATTTTGGAAAAGAAATATGTTTTCGGAAGACATGATGGGCAACCAGCGGGAAAATTTTCTGTAACGTAAAAGAGCGAAAGAGCAAAAGTAAAAAAAAATAAATAATAAAATAAATTAAAATTAATAATAATAATACGTTTTCTTTAAAAAACACACATACATATATATATATATATATATATATATTATATATATATATGTATATATATATATATATATATATATATATATATATATATATATTAGAGTACATTTCTTTTTCTCAGAATTTGAGTTAAAATGGTGTTAATATAAGTAAAAGAAAAATGAAAATATGCACTTTATATTTTTTGTTTACATAATTTTGTATATTTGTTAAAATATATTAGTTAAAATGACGCCCTAATTTTTACACGGCTTAAACCAGACACTCTATGGAAAAAGGCTTGAGCTTTACTTATAGTTTAATTACACTTTTTAGAGCAAGAGAAGAAGTATTAGATTTCCAATTAATTAACATTCTTAAATCAATGAAGATTAATGAGTGTATTAGACTTATTTAATATAAATAAAAAATTCCAAGAATTGAAAAAAAAAGAAAAGTATTAAATTAGGATTTCTTTAGCACTAACAAAGTATTTCCAATGTATATTTATTGTGTCTCAATGCAGTTCCACATATTAAAATTTTACGAGTAACTACTAAATGTGAAAGGCAACACGAATTTAAGATATATATATATATATATATATATATATATATATATATATATATATATATATATATATATATATATATATATATGTATGTATATATTTTGTAATTTATTTCATTTTAATAGAAAGAAAAAAATATCGGTCATAAATATCTTTAAGTAGGTTTTCTTGTTAATGTATCTTCTTTAACTTTATGTGTATCATTTTGAATTGATTGTTAAAAATGTGTTGGATTTTTTTTTGTTTTTTTGTTTTTGTATTTTTTTGGTCATTCTTCCCCGGAACGGCTTTAACATCAATGACCTGATAAATGTTAATGCCTTAAAATAGACAAGTATAGGATAAAATCTTATTTTCTTTAGAACTTTAGAAAAAATGCGTTCACATTCATTTTTAAAAACATCTTTGAAGTATCTTTAAATTATAGATTTAAAAAAAAACACAGGTATCAATGTATATTTTGTTAATACATTGCACAAACTTCGTTGAATTATGAAGACAATGTAATCTTAAGAGATCCACAAAACACCATTAGAAACTCCAACTCAACGTCACCATCGACTACACTTAAAGTGATGAGAACGTTAAAGAACAGTGGATCCAAGTTGATCAGTTGTACGACATTGATTATTACTTTTAGCGTGTGTGTGGTTATTTCAATATAAATACATTTATCTTATCTTATCTTATCTATACAGACGTTCCTTCTATGCAGAAGATAGTTGCGTCCACAGACCAGCAATCACAGGCCACGCATTACCCAGCCGCCTAACACTACAAATTCGGAGCGGGGTGACTCAGGGACGCCCTAGGCCCCGGGAACAAGCCCTTGCCTTCACACGGATTCGAACCCGTGACCATCGGTACGACAGTCCAGTGCGCTGCCACTCGACCACCGCGTCCCCCATTTAAATGTTTGTATGCACGTGTTTTAAAATTACTTTTAAACTAGGTGAATTTCTAAACAAAATGTTGTTTTTTTCTAAATGTCTCAGTCAATAAACACCGTTTGATATTTTTAATTTAAATAAAAAGATTTCTCATAAATAATTTGAGTAACATGTGTAATTTATTTTCCAAATACACGATATTGCAATTTTAGTTGTATTTATTCAAATTCAAAAATAAATTTAAACGTTTTTTTTTATTTTAATTTTTAATGAAACAAATGATCAATAACTACATAAACAATTTCTAGTATCTATGTAGTTCAGGAAGATATAAAAGAAACAAATAATAATAGTTTACTTTTGAAAACTCAATTCCTTAAGACGTTATCTTCTTACGATCTAGAAATTGTATTTATAACAATAAAAATAATAATTTTAAAAATTAGAAAATTAAATAACACATTTAGTAAAGTTGCAATAGCAGTGGAACACTGTAAATTTCTGAACTATTAAAACAACAAAGAAAAATGGTTACTGGTTAATAAACGTAATTACAATTGCCTTCAGAGTTTAAAAAGAAAATTTAGATGATTTTTTGAACAATTTGAAAAATATTAAAACATTTATATTATTTTATAATTTTATTAATCATTGTAAAAATTGTATTACAAATTTTACGTTTTATTTGAAAAAGTGTATCTTTCTTTTTAAAAAAATAAAAGCAAATATATGAACACGTTTAAAACCATAGTTTTATTTTGCCATAATATTATGTTTCTGTTTTTACTAACGATAAATACGACAACATGTGAAATATACAAGCCTAAACTTGTAAACCAAAAAGTCCAAATTGCCAATACGCCCCACCTCCCTTTTTTTCAAGGCTTTACAAAACACTGTGAACATCAAAGCTGCTCTTCATTTGAAAGCCAAATTTTGGGAAACCCCCGCCCTTTAATTCACAGCTAATCACAAGACGGAATGGATTAGTCTTGATATGAACCACACGGTTACACTGTCGGTGCAGGCAAAGAAATGACTGGAAAACGGAAACCTCTCGCATCACTAAGTACTACACAAAACCCATTCCCCATGCAGTGTAACGTATCTTAAAACATTACCCATCACCTCGGAATTCTAACGGATGCCACTTTTAAACGAGATTTATAAAAATTGCTTGTCGAGCGCGTCTATCTTGCTAAAGTAGATGGGATGAAACTATATCTCATGAGCAGCTCCTGAGAGCTTAGCATATTTGGAATCAATAGCAGTGGCTGCCACTTTAAAGTTCAAATTTTCATTTCCAGTTGTTTTTTTTCTGATCTCAGAGGCGTCACTACGGTTGGTGTCACCTAGTGCTTTAGCTCATGGTGTCAACTATCACGACTAACCCGATAGTCTCCTTCCAAGTCTTCCAGTGCCTAATAATGGGAACATTCATAATGTTACAATATAAAGTGTAACGCTATGGGTAAAATATACTCGGGGTAGGGTCAAGGGTTGTCATGGTCAACGCCATGCTTACACCGTGACTCGAAACTGTTGCATTGCGATTCTCAAGCTTAAGCTAAGCCCCAATCCGATCGCCCGATGACCCAGGTGGGCGTCAGATCGTGGCTTAAGAAACACTTCCGAGAGAAGTGGCTCCATATCTGGGCTTTTGGAGACACGGCCAGAAAGTTTTACCATCAATGTTTCCTTTAAGGCTGCGTGGCTGCACGGCCGCACAGATATCTGACAGGTGCCGCGTAGCATTTTGGAAGTACCGACGCAGTAAATTTTATAAAACTATTTGACAAAAATTTTGATGCTGTGCAAAATTTGCACACGAGGTTTTCTACTTTACAAACGGACCAATGAACAATAGAGCGAACATTGTTTACCAGTTGATGTAGAGACATAGAAAGAGCTATCTTCAGTGGCAACTAAAGCACAGCATGTACAGACATAGAAAGAGCTATCATCGGTGGGAACTAAAGCACAGCATGTACAGACATAGAAAGAGCTATCTTCAGTGGCAACTAAAGCACAGCATGTACAGACATAGAAAGAGCTATCTTCGGTGGGAACTAAAGCACAGCATGTACAGACATAGAAAGAGCTATCTTCGGTGGCAACTAAAACACAGCATGTACAGACATAGAAAGAGCTATCTTCGGTGGCAACTAAAGCACAGCATGTACAGACATAGAAAGAGCTATCTTCGGTGGGAACTAAAGCACAGCATGTACAGACATAGAAAGAGCTATCTTCGGTGGCAACTAAAGCGCAGCGATCAGACGCTTATCACTCAGATGAGGGCTGAACATTGTAACACATAAAAATACCTACAAAAATTTGAAAGGAAAAGGGATCATGACTGTCAGATATTTGGAAACTCTGAAGAGACTGTCGAGCCTCTGTTGGTTGAATGCCAAATGCTTTTCGGGTATTTGGACAGGTCATTTCGAGCGTCGGAAAATTATCTTTTCAGCGATGACCGCTTGATGAGGCTTACCAGTGAAAAAATGAGCCAGGTCCTAAGAGCGTAATATTGACCATAAAAAAGAGAATTTTATGCATTGATCGCTGAAATAAAAATAATAATATTTTAACGACTATTTTAATGACATGTTCAAAATTGGAACTCCATGCAATTTAAAAATGATATTTGTTTCTTATCTTTTTTGTTTTCTATTTTAAAAAAATAATATTTATTGACGTGTATCTCAAATATAAAAACTGCTGTAGAAACAAAAGTCTTTCTGAAAACAATCCCTAATGTTCATTTTTTCTAAAATCATTAGCCATAAATAACTTTTAAAAAAATCATAAATACATAAATTCAAAATGTTTAACAATTGTTGACATAATAATTTTTCTATTTTCATATTTTTATTTTTTAAAAAAATTTTTTAAAAAAATTTGTTTTAATGATATGTTCCTCTTTTTAATATTGCCAACGCACCATTGAATGTAGCAATTATAAAATCGCTTTGACTTAAACTGACATATGATGGCCATTTCTTAAATAAATATAATATTATATTCCATATGTATTTCAATTTTTGTATTTTTAGATGCTCTTTTAAAATTGAACTTGATACGCGTTATAAAAACTGCTTTTCTTTAATGATGTTAAATTTTAGACTTTCACAAGGAAATTTAATATCTGTATACATATTACTTTACTTATTGAAATCGCATGTCGGTTTTCTTTGAATTAATTTTTTGTAAAAATATTTTCTATAAATAAATTGAATGTATATTTACAAGTAAATATGCAATTGTTATTTAGACAATAAACATCACACCGAGTTTTTATTACATTTAAAACAATTTAAAAAGAGTCATAGTAAGTAGAAATATATGGGCTTTATTCTCATTTTATATACGAAATCTATATGGAGTAGGTATTTCGTTAAAAAATTATTGGTTGTAATGTTGTTGATTTTTTTTAATAAACATTTTTTTTTAAATTGATATCTATCGAAATTTCAAGTACTTTGAATTTTTGCCATGTACAATAGTATAAGAAATAACAATACTTTGAGAAATAGTTAGTTAGTTAGTTCCTCTCGGGCCGAAGACGGCACATAGGGCAGAAGTCATTGATTTCCATTTACGCAGATCCGTCGCCAATTGTATTAGGTCTTGATTATTTCTTAGACCCATGGTTGAGCTCTCTCTTTTGATTGTTCTACGTAGGGTTTCTTTTGGTCTTCCTTGTTTTCTTTTGCCTTTTGGTGTCCATATGAAGGCATGCCGTGGTAGTCTTCTCTCGTCCATTCGAAGAACATGACCGATATAATTCCAACGCCTTCTCCTTATAAAGGTTGACACATATTCTTGGTTGGTTTCTTCTCTTATTGTTTCATTTGTTTTAAAATCACTCCATTTTATATTCAAAATTTTTAGGAGGCATTTGTTCTTGAAGGCAACTAATTTCTTTTGTATAGCTTGAGTGGATTTCCAGCTTTCACATCCATATGTTAGTACAGGGATTACGCAAGAGTTGAATAGTCTAAGTTTTATATGTTAAGTCATCTTTTCAAACTATAGTTTCAAAAATAGTTTCCTCTAATGATAAACGTAGCTTATGTGTACCGTACTGTCAGTTATGTGGTTTTTAGAATATGATTGTGCATTTAGTACTTATATGTATGATAGTATCTTAATATAAAGTGATGTGAGACCAGTTGCATACTCAGGTACAGCGCTATACAAATTATCAATTTATTATTATTATATAAACAACCCATGTCAGACAAAATGAAGGATAAATCGAAAGAGTTTTTTTCTTGCATATGGAACGAGAAACGTAATTTTCATCCCTATGTTTCTCAGAGTGTTGTAATAAAATTTGTATGTGTTGTGATAAAATGTGTATGTGTTGTAATAAAATGTGTATGTGTTGTAATAAAATGTGTATGTGTTGTAATAAAATGTGTATGTGTTGTAATAAAATGTGTATGTGTTGTAATAAAATGTGTATGTGTTGCAGTGACATAGCAACGGGTTGGCATCGGGTCAGTTGCCAAGGGCGCCAGCTCAAAAGGGCGCCACTAAATCTCTAATTTTTATATTAAAATGTATATTGTTTTGTGCTGAAAACAACTTAGCTTTTCGTGGACACGAAAAAGATGGAGGTATATTTTTGAATCTGATAAAATTTCTGAGCCAGTTTCATGTTGGTTTTAAAAATTCCCTTGAATCGCATATTAAAAATCACACTTGCTATTTGTCGCCAATAATCCAGAATGAATTTATTAATTTGTTATCAGCGAAACTACAAAGTGAAATTAATAAAAGAAATTCAAGAAGCTAAATATTATAGTATAATATTTGATAGCACTCCGGATGTATCTCACAAAGAACAATTAACTGAAATTATTCGGTATTTAAAATTATCAGATAAAGAATATACCATTGAAGAGAGGTTCGATGGTTTCATAAACAAAACAGAAAAAAACAGAAGGAATTGACTTGGAAATTAAAGCAGCATTAATTCAAAATGGTTTATCACTTGAAGATGTACGTGGCAAAGGTTTTTATAATGGGGCCAACATGGCAGGAAAGTGCAAGGGAATTCAAGACATACTTGAAAAAGAGAATCCACGGTATATCCCGTGTTGTGCACATACATAGTCTTAATTTGGTAGGTGTGCAAGCGGCCAGCATTGATGCAGATGTTGTGACATTTTTCGGAACTATACAGGAATTGTACAATTTTTTTCTCATCGTCAACTAGTAGATGGGAAAAAATATCCCCAGTCACTGAAATCAGCCTAAAGAAGCATGTGAACACAATATGGTGTTCCAAAGCAAATGCTGTAAATGCTTTATATGAGCAACTGGAGCAAATTACTTTAGTATTAATTGAAATGCTAAATCATTGCACCGTAAAATAAATAGATACAAGTTCTTTTCGTTTATAACTATTTAGAATTTGATATTGGAAAAAATAAACAAAGTGAATTTGGCACTAAACAAAACAAAAAACAAAAAACAAAACAAAATTAAAACGGATATTTATCGATCATCGTTGTTAATAAAAGGACTTTTAAATGCCTTTAAAGATCTAAGAACTAATTAAATCTATAAATTTTTTGCCAAAATTGAAGAAATGTCTTGTATTAAAATGAAAATCGAGCCAGTTCAAAAAAGGAAAGCAAAACGAAAACGAATACCAGGAGAGCATGCTGAAGATGAAGGACCTAACTTGGATAAATTCAAAATAACTTTTTGTAATCATTGATTCAATAATGATGCATTTAAAATACGAATTTCTTTCTCTGAAAAATATAGCAGAAGACTTTAACTTTCTGACTGGCAAAGCATTCAAATCTTTGGCAATGGCAAATTTAGAATCTAATGATATTCTATTATCATTCAGTTAAAGATCTCAAGTTCAATACACATGTTTATTTCAATCAATTTCATAGTGGATATATTTCTCTATATTTTTCTAGATCTTTAATAATTGAATGGGGAATAAAATCTTAAACGTTTAAGAAAAAAGACATTTTGGGCTCCCAACCCCGAAGAAATGGACATTAGGAAATTAGTGCAATATAGTATTTCAATATTGGCTTCGAAGTTGTTATATACAAAGTTTGGTTAAGATCTATCAATTTACCTAATAGCTTAAAGTAATTTTTATATAGCTCATATAACAAACAAATTATATTATGGGCCCCCGGCGGCCCATGAGTGTTAAATATTGTAAAAAAAGTTACCAGTTACCATCCCATGAGCGTACTCAAAAGTCTCCAAAAGTTTCATGGGGATTGGATGAACGGTTGAGTCAGCTATAAAGGACATACATAAATACTTTGATTTTTATATATATATAGATATATAAGCACACGAAAAAACGATATTAAGGGCCCCCAGGCCCAACCAGTGCAAGATGTAAATTTTGAAACAAATATTCGTTTCAGGGTTGGATCATATTGAAAATAAAATATAATATTATCAATATTTGTTGAGACCATATCACATTATGGGGATTAAAATCTTAAAACGGTTACGAAAAAAGAATTGGGGCCCCCCGCCCTAAGGGCTGGGGGATAATAGGATCAATGCTTTATAGTATTTTAATAATTACTATGAAGTTATCATAAACCAAGTTTTGTCACGATCCATCCATTGTCTTTGTCGTTAATGCTTAAACAATTTTTATATATATCATATTAGCAAAAACAACATTAAGGGCCCCCGGGCCCAATCGGTGCAAGAAATTAACTTTAAAATACCTGTTCATTTCAATCTGGATCATGATAGATATATTAGTCAATGCTTTTCAAGATCGTGTAAATCCTAACGGGAATAAAGTATTTAACGCTTACAAAAAAAAGATTTTGGGCCCCGGCCCCGAAGGAACGGACATTAGGAATTCAATGCCATATGGTACTTCAATATAGGCTACCAAGTTGTTATGTACCAAGTTTGGATCAAGATCCATTCATTTTCCAAGCAGCTAAGCCTTAAACTAATTTTTATATAGCTCATATAAGAAAAAATTCTCATTATGGGCCCCCGGTGCCCCATGAGTGTTAAATTTTGAAAACAAAGTAGCCTATTTCCATCCCAGGAGCGTACTCAAAAGTCTCCAAAAGTTTCATGGCGATCGGATGAATGGATTAGTCAGCTATAACAGACATGCATACATACATACATTGATTTATATATATATAGATATATAACAAAAAAAAGACATTAAGGGCCCCGGGGCCCATTCAGTGCAAGATATAAAGTTCAAAACCCCTGTTCATTTCAATTTGTATAATAATGGATACATGTGTCATTATTTGTCAAGAGTGTTAATGACTGAATGGTGAATACAATCTTAAACGTTTAAGAAATGTGAATTTTTGGGCCCCCAGCCCCAAAGGAATGACTATTTGCAGTTCAGTTCCCTATAGTATTTTAATATTGGCTATCAAGTTGTCATATACAAAGTTTGGTTAAGATCCAACAATTTACACAGTAGCTAGCGCTTAAACTAATTTTTATATAGCTCATATAAGCAAAAAATGACATTATGGGCCCCCGGCGCCCCATGAGTGTTAAATTTAGAAAACAAAGTTGCCAGTTACCATCCCAGGTAGGTACTTAACAGTCTCCGAAAATTTCATGACGATCGGATGAATGGTTTAGTCAGCTATAAAGCACATGCACACACACACACACACACACACACACACACAGACATACTTTGATTTTTTTATATATAGATAGAAGATATAAGAAAAAAGACATTTAGGGTCCCTGGGCCCATTTGGTGATAGATGTAAATTTCAAAAACCTTTTCATTTAATTAAGTTTCCTCATAGATATATTCCTCAAGATCGTGAAAAATTGAATGGGGGAAAATACATTAAACATACACGAAGAAAAGACATTGGGGGCCCCCGGCCCCGAAATAATGGACATTTGAAGTTATGTGCCCTATAGTATTTCAATATGAGCTACCAAGTTTTTGTATTCAATTTTTGGTTTAGATCCATTCATTTACTCAGTAGCTAACGCATAAACTAATTTTTATATATCTTATATAAGCAAAAAAAGACATTAAGGGCCCCGAGGCCCATTCAGTGCAAGATATAAAGTTCAAAACCCCTGTTCATTTCAATTTGTATAATAATTTATACATGTGTCATTATTTGTCAAGATTGTTAATGACTGAATACAATCTTAAACATTTAAGAAATTTGTATTTTTGGGCCCCCAGCCCCAAAGGAATGACTATTTGCAGTTCAGTTCCCTATAGTATTTTAATATTGGCTATCAAGTTGTCATATACAAAGTCTGGTTAAGATCCAACAATTTACACAGTAGCTAGCGCTTAAACTAATTTTTATATAGCTCATATAAGCAAAAAATGACATTATGGGCCCCCGGCGCCTTATGAGTGTTAAATTTAGAAAACAAAGTTGCCAGTTACCATCCCAGGTAGGTACTTAACAGTGTCCGAAAATTTCATGACGATCGGATGAATGGTTTAGTCAGCTATAAAGCACATGCACACACACACACACACACACACAGACATACTTTGATTTATATATATATAGATGAGTGGATCGGTGGAGTGTTACTTAAATTTACTTTTAATTGTGAGTTTCTACCGTTATGTATGAGATGATGAGTATGACACATTGACACTATTGTTTTTATTTATAATACACGTTACTTCAAGTTTTGCAGTATTTTATATTAACGCAACAATATCCCGTTTTATCCTTCAATTTATTTGGTATTATTTAGTAAATAATAAACTGCAAATTAGTATTGTTCCTGTCTTATGCATTTTTTGATATTCACGTTTTATGACTGTCACTGTCAGACTACGTAATTATTGTCTAAAAAATGAAAAATCGCAAAGCTGAAACTTGTCAATTTATCAAGGGCGCCAAAAATAAATTAGCCAAGGGTGCCAAAAACCTAGTTACGCCTCTGATGTGTTGTGATAAAATGTGTATGTGTTGTAATAAAATGTGTATGTGTTGTAAGAAAATGTGTATGTGTTGTGTTAAAATGTGTATGTGTTGTAATAAAATGTGTATGTGTTGTAATAAATTGTGCATGTGTTGTACTACAATGTGTATGTGATGTAATAAAATGTATATGTGTTGTATTAAAATGTGTATGTGTTGTAATAAAATGTGTATGTGTTGTAATAAAATGTGTATGTGTTGTAATAAAATGTGTATGTGTTGTAATAAAATGTGCATGTTTTGTAATAAAATGTACATGTGTTTTATTAAAATCTATGTGTTGTAATAAAATGTGTATGTGTTGTATTTTCACACTAAAACACATATATTCAAAATTTACTTTCAAAATAAATAGCAATTAATCATTTCTATAAATAATCAACGTAGCTTATTTACATTTTATTGTAAATATATGTTGTAGTTATATGTCAGATTTACATTGATTATAATATGTGTATTACTATTTTTTGTAAAGCGTTTTGAGCCTAGCTATATAAATTATGTCTAACAACAATTTCATCCATCACATCTGTAGCTCTCCTACACCACCATCCGTCAGATCTGTAGCTCTCCTACACCACCATCCATCAGATCTGTAGCTCTCCTACACCACCATCCGTCACATCTGTAGCTCTCCTACACCACCATCCGTCAGATCTGCTCAATCCGTCAATCCTTAACAGTTAGTGCAACAAAAACTCTAGTCTGTGCTCTTGTTCTAGCTAGTATTGGTTATTGCAATTCTCTTCTGTCAGGTGCGCCAGAACAATGCATTGAAAAACTACAGAAAATACAAAATTAAGCTTTCAGACTAGTTCTTACGGCAAAAAAAAACACCATTATCATGTTAATCCGCTACTTTACTCACTTCATTGACTACATATACAAGCTCGAATTGATTACAAACTGACAGTTCTCTGTAACAACTTCTTTTCTGACTTATGCCCTTTCTATCTTACATATTTTTCGCCTGTCTACTCACCCACTCGTCAGCTACGCTCCTCTGCAGACACATGCATTCTCTATGTACCTAAGACAAGCACTAAAACATTTAGTGAAGGTCATTCTCTATGTACCTAAGACACGCACTAAAACATTTAGTGAAGGTCATTCTCTATGTACCTAAAACACTCACTAAAACATTTAGTGAAGGTCATTCTCTATGTACCTAAGACACGCACTAAAACATTTAGTGAAGGTCATTCTCTATGTACCTAAGACACGCACTAAAACATTTAGTGAAGGTCATTCTCTATGTACCTAAGACACGCACTAAAACATTTAGTGAAGGTCATTCTCTATGTACCTAAGACACGCACTAAAACATTTAGTGAAGGTCATTCTCTATGTACCTAAGACACGCACTAAAACATTTAGTGAAGGTCATTCTCTATGTACCTAAGACACGCACTAAAACATTTAGTGAAGGTCATTCTCTATGTACCTAAGACACGCACTAAAACATTTAGTGAAGGTCATTCTCTATGTACCTAAGACACGCACTAAAACATTTAGTGAAGGTCATTCTCTATGTACCTAAGACACGCACTAAAACATTTAGTGAAGGTCATTCTCTATGTACCTAAGACACGCACTAAAACATTTAGTGAAGGTCATTCTCTATGTACCTAAGACACGCACTAAAACATTTAGTGAAGGTCATTCTCTATGTACCTAAGACACGCACTAAAACATTTAGTGAAGGTCATTCTCTATGTACCTAAGACATGCACTAAAACATTTAGTGAAGGTCATTCTCTATGTACCTAAGACACGCACTAAAACATTTAGTAAAGGTCATTCTCTTTTTTGTGCAAGCAAACAATGGAATTCTCTATTATTACACAACCGTAGTATTCAAACAACCAAGTCCTTCAAGACTGCACTTAAGATGCACCTTTTTCAAAATTTATTTTCAAAATTAATGAAACAACATTTCTTGTAATGAATAATGTAGCTTATGTGTAATGTACTGTTATTTATGAGGTTTTTATCTTATGAATGTTTATTTAATACTTATATGTATGTAACTATCTTTATGTAAAGCGCCGTGAGCCCAGATCCTTTCTGGGATATAGCGCTATATAAATTATCAATGTATTATTATTATTATCGGATTATTATTATTTGAATTTAGTGTCTTAATTATCATTACTACTTTCTGTTTCCTATCATTTAGTGTTTCTTGGTTTAGTGATGTAACTAATGGTGTAACGTTTTTTTATTAGGTGTATAAAGAGATTGTTATAACATACACTGTTGTAAACATGTATAGATGTGTTTAAATAAATGATTTATAAGTTTATCTACATATCTTAGACTTACACATACGTTTTTCAATCAGAGTTTTCATTTTTTTGTGATACTAGTCAAATATAAGCAAGATAATTGTTACTGCTAATGTTAAAACTACAGGAAACAATTATTTTTTAGAAGTGTAAGCACGACTGATGTCCTATTTGTTATAATGGGTTTTACATTTCCTCGACACTTTTAGCTCATTGCTTAAATAAATGTTTATAAAGTCGTCTTTTGGTTGCATTAGCTTAATGTTAACACGTATTTAAAAGTTCATCACATCAGTGTAGTGATAGACTTTATTAAATAACACTTTTTGTACAGACTTATGTCTGATAGTACAGATGTACATGTTAACTTTCTTTGTATTTTATTCTGACTGCATTACTTTTTCGGTTATATACACATTTTTTAAAAATAAAGGACATGGTTATGTATCGGCCTTAATATAAACCACAAACAGCGACACACACTTTTAGATGGACCCACATAATGTAATAATACTAACCACTAGGATTTGTTGTTGTTTTTTTCTATAACCGAATTAAGGCCTCACATTGTTAAGTTAATCCATATGATAACACATTCACAGATGATGTAACAAGGCCGGACTTAGCCTTTCAACCACTCCGTACTAAAGTTAATGAATATGATGACACATTCACAGATGATATAACAAGGCCGGACTTAGCCTTTCAACCACTCCGTACAAAAGTTAATCCATATGATGACACATTCACAGATGATATAACAAGGCCGGACTTAGCCTTTCAACCACTCCGTACAAAAGTTAATCCATATGATGACACATTCACAGATGATATAACAAGGCCGGACTTAGCCTTTCAACCACTCCGTGCAAAAGTTAATCCATATGATGACACATTCACAGATGATATAACAAGGCCGGACTTAGCCTTTCAACCACTCAGTACAAAAGTTAATCCATATGATGACACATTCACAGATGATATAACAAGGCCGGACTTAGCCTTTCAACCACTCAGTGCAAAAGTTAATCCATATGATGACACATTCACAGATGATATAACAAGGCCGGACTTAGCCTTTCAACCACTCCGTGCAAAAGTTAATCCATATGATGACACATTCACAGATGATATAACAAGGCCGGACTTAGCCTTTCAACCACTCCGTGCAAAAGTTAATCCATATGATGACACATTCACAGATGATATAACAAGGCCGGACTTAGCCTTTCAACCACTCCGTGCAAAAGTTAATCCATATGATGACACATTCACAGATGATATAACAAGGCCGGACTTAGCCTTTCAACCACTCAGTACAAAAGTTAATCCATATGATGACACATTCACAGATGATATAACAAGGCCGGACTTAGCCTTTCAACCACTCCGTGCAAAAGTTAATCCATATGATGACACATTCACAGATGATATAACAAGGCCGGACTTAGCCTTTCAACCACTCCGTGCAAAAGTTAATCCATATGATGACACATTCACAGATGATATAACAAGGCCGGACTTAGCCTTTCAACCACTCCGTGCAAAAGTTAATCCATATGATGACACATTCACAGATGATATAACAAGGCCGGACTTAGCCTTTCAACCACTCAGTACAAAAGTTAATCCATATGATGACACATTCACAGATGATATAACAAGGCCGGACTTAGCCTTTCAACCACTCCGTGCAAAAGTTAATCCATATGATGACACATTCACAGATGATATAACAAGGCCGGACTTAGCCTTTCAACCACTCAGTGCAAAAGTTAATCCATATGATGACACATTCACAGATGATATAACAAGGCCGGACTTAGCCTTTCAACCACTCCGTGCAAAAGTTAATCCATATGATGACACATTCACAGATGATATAACAAGGCCGGACTTAGCCTTTCAACCACTCCGTACAAAAGTTAATCCATATGATGACACATTCACAGATGATATAACAAGGCCGGACTTAGCCTTTCAACCACTCAGTACAAAAGTTAATCCATATGATGACACATTCACAGATGATATAACAAGGCCGGACTTAGCCTTTCAACCACTCCGTGCAAAAGTTAATCCATATGATGACACATTCACAGATGATATAACAAGGCCGGACTTAGCCTTTCAACCACTCAGTGCAAAAGTTAATCCATATGATGACACATTCACAGATGATATAACAAGGCCGGACTTAGCCTTTCAACCACTCCGTGCAAAAGTTAATCCATATGATGACACATTCACAGATGATATAACAAGGCCGGACTTAGCCTTTCAACCACTCCGTGCAAAAGTTAATCCATATGATGACACATTCACAGATGATATAACAAGGCCGGACTTAGCCTTTCAACCACTCCGTGCAAAAGTTAATCCATATGATGACACATTCACAGATGATATAACAAGGCCGGACTTAGCCTTTCAACCACTCCGTGCAAAAGTTAATCCATATGATGACACATTCACAGATGATATAACAAGGCCGGACTTAGCCTTTCAACCACTCCGTTCAAAAGTTAATCCATATGATGACACATTCACAGATGATATAACAAGGCCGGACTTAGCCTTTCAACCACTCCGTACAAAAGTTAATCCATATGATGACACATTCACAGATGATATAACAAGGCCGGACTTAGCCTTTCAACCACTCCGTGCAAAAGTTAATCCATATGATGACACATTCACAGATGATATAACAAGGCCGGACTTAGCCTTTCAACCACTCCGTGCAAAAGTTAATCCATATGATGACACATTCACAGATGATATAACAAGGCCGGACTTAGCCTTTCAACCACTCAGTGCAAAAGTTAATCCATATGATGACACATTCACAGATGATATAACAAGGCCGGACTTAGCCTTTCAACCACTCCGTGCAAAAGTTAATCCATATGATGACACATTCACAGATGATATAACAAGGCCGGACTTAGCCTTTCAACCACTCCGTACAAAAGTTAATCCATATGATGACACATTCACAGATGATATAACAAGGCCGGACTTAGCCTTTCAACCACTCAGTACAAAAGTTAATCCATATGATGACACATTCACAGATGATATAACAAGGCCGGACTTAGCCTTTCAACCACTCCGTGCAAAAGTTAATCCATATGATGACACATTCACAGATGATATAACAAGGCCGGACTTAGCCTTTCAACCACTCCGTGCAAAAGTTAATCCATATGATGACACATTCACAGATGATATAACAAGGCCGGACTTAGCCTTTCAACCACTCCGTGCAAAAGTTAATCCATATGATGACACATTCACAGATGATATAACAAGGCCGGACTTAGCCTTTCAACCACTCCGTGCAAAAGTTAATCCATATGATGACACATTCACAGATGATATAACAAGGCCGGACTTAGCCTTTCAACCACTCCGTGCAAAAGTTAATCCATATGATGACACATTCACAGATGATATAACAAGGCCGGACTTAGCCTTTCAACCACTCCGTGCAAAAGTTAATCCATATGATGACACATTCACAGATGATATAACAAGGCCGGACTTAGCCTTTCAACCACTCAGTACAAAAGTTAATCCATATGATGACACATTCACAGATGATATAACAAGGCCGGACTTAGCCTTTCAACCACTCAGTGCAAAAGTTAATCCATATGATGACACATTCACAGATGATATAACAAGGCCGGACTTAGCCTTTCAACCACTCAGTGCAAAAGTTAATCCATATGATGACACATTCACAGATGATATAACAAGGCCGGACTTAGCCTTTCAACCACTCCGTGCAAAAGTTAATCCATATGATGACACATTCACAGATGATATAACAAGGCCGGACTTAGCCTTTCAACCACTCCGTGCAAAAGTTAATCCATATGATGACACATTCACAGATGATATAACAAGGCCGGACTTAGCCTTTCAACCACTCAGTACAAAAGTTAATCCATATGATGACACATTCACAGATGATATAACAAGGCCGGACTTAGCCTTTCAACCACTCCGTGCAAAAGTTAATCCATATGATGACACATTCACAGATGATATAACAAGGCCGGACTTAGCCTTTCAACCACTCCGTGCAAAAGTTAATCCATATGATGACACATTCACAGATGATATAACAAGGCCGGACTTAGCCTTTCAACCACTCCGTGCAAAAGTTAATCCATATGATGACACATTCACAGATGATATAACAAGGCCGGACTTAGCCTTTCAACCACTCCGTACAAAAGTTAATCCATATGATGACACATTCACAGATGATATAACAAGGCCGGACTTAGCCTTTCAACCACTCCGTGCAAAAGTTAATCCATATGATGACACATTCACAGATGATATAACAAGGCCGGACTTAGCCTTTCAACCACTCCGTGCAAAAGTTAATCCATATGATGACACATTCACAGATGATATAACAAGGCCGGACTTAGCCTTTCAACCCACTCCGTGCAAAAGTTAATCCATATGATGACACATTCACAGATGATATAACAAGGCCGGACTTAGCCTTTCAACCACTCAGTACAAAAGTTAATCCATATGATGACACATTCACAGATGATATAACAAGGCCGGACTTAGCCTTTCAACCACTCCGTGCAAAAGTTAATCCATATGATGACACATTCACAGATGATATAACAAGGCCGGACTTAGCCTTTCAACCACTCCGTGCAAAAGTTAATCCATATGATGACACATTCACAGATGATATAACAAGGCCGGACTTAGCCTTTCAACCACTCCGTGCAAAAGTTAATCCATATGATGACACATTCACAGATGATATAACAAGGCCGGACTTAGCCTTTCAACCACTCCGTGCAAAAGTTAATCCATATGATGACACATTCACAGATGATATAACAAGGCCGGACTTAGCCTTTCAACCACTCCGTGCAAAAGTTAATCCATATGATGACACATTCACAGATGATATAACAAGGCCGGACTTAGCCTTTCAACCACTCCGTGCAAAAGTTAATCCATATGATGACACATTCACAGATGATATAACAAGGCCGGACTTAGCCTTTCAACCACTCCGTGCAAAAGTTAATCCATATGATGACACATTCACAGATGATATAACAAGGCCGGACTTAGCCTTTCAACCACTCCGTACAAAAGTTAATCCATATGATGACACATTCACAGATGATATAACAAGGCCGGACTTAGCCTTTCAACCACTCAGTGCAAAAGTTAATCCATATGATGACACATTCACAGATGATATAACAAGGCCGGACTTAGCCTTTCAACCACTCCGTGCAAAAGTTAATCCATATGATGACACATTCACAGATGATATAACAAGGCCGGACTTAGCCTTTCAACCACTCCGTGCAAAAGTTAATCCATATGATGACACATTCACAGATGATATAACAAGGCCGGACTTAGCCTTTCAACCACTCCGTGCAAAAGTTAATCCATATGATGACACATTCACAGATGATATAACAAGGCCGGACTTAGCCTTTCAACCACTCCGTACAAAAGTTAATCCATATGATGACACATTCACAGATGATATAACAAGGCCGGACTTAGCCTTTCAACCACTCCGTACAAAAGTTAATCCATATGATGACACATTCACAGATGATATAACAAGGCCGGACTTAGCCTTTCAACCACTCCGTGCAAAAGTTAATCCATATGATGACACATTCACAGATGATATAACAAGGCCGGACTTAGCCTTTCAACCACTCCGTGCAAAAGTTAATCCATATGATGACACATTCACAGATGATATAACAAGGCCGGACTTAGCCTTTCAACCACTCCGTGCAAAAGTTAATCCATATGATGACACATTCACAGATGATATAACAAGGCCGGACTTAGCCTTTCAACCACTCCGTACAAAAGTTAATCCATATGATGACACATTCACAGATGATATAACAAGGCCGGACTTAGCCTTTCAACCACTCCGTGCAAAAGTTAATCCATATGATGACACATTCACAGATGATATAACAAGGCCGGACTTAGCCTTTCAACCACTCCGTGCAAAAGTTAATCCATATGATGACACATTCACAGATGATATAACAAGGCCGGACTTAGCCTTTCAACCACTCCGTACAAAAGTTAATCCATATGATGACACATTCACAGATGATATAACAAGGCCGGACTTAGCCTTTCAACCACTCCGTGCAAAAGTTAATCCATATGATGACACATTCACAGATGATATAACAAGGCCGGACTTAGCCTTTCAACCACTCCGTACAAAAGTTAATCCATATGATGACACATTCACAGATGATATAACAAGGCCGGACTTAGCCTTTCAACCACTCCGTGCAAAAGTTAATCCATATGATGACACATTCACAGATGATATAACAAGGCCGGACTTAGCCTTTCAACCACTCCGTGCAAAAGTTAATCCATATGATGACACATTCACAGATGATATAACAAGGCCGGACTTAGCCTTTCAACCACTCCGTGCAAAAGTTAATCCATATGATGACACATTCACAGATGATATAACAAGGCCGGACTTAGCCTTTCAACCACTCCGTGCAAAAGTTAATCCATATGATGACACATTCACAGATGATATAACAAGGCCGGACTTAGCCTTTCAACCACTCCGTGCAAAAGTTAATCCATATGATGACACATTCACAGATGATATAACAAGGCCGGACTTAGCCTTTCAACCACTCCGTGCAAAAGTTAATCCATATGATGACACATTCACAGATGATATAACAAGGCCGGACTTAGCCTTTCAACCACTCCGTGCAAAAGTTAATCCATATGATGACACATTCACAGATGATATAACAAGGCCGGACTTAGCCTTTCAACCACTCCGTGCAAAAGTTAATCCATATGATGACACATTCACAGATGATATAACAAGGCCGGACTTAGCCTTTCAACCACTCCGTGCAAAAGTTAATCCATATGATGACACATTCACAGATGATATAACAAGGCCGGACTTAGCCTTTCAACCACTCCGTGCAAAAGTTAATCCATATGATGACACATTCACAGATGATATAACAAGGCCGGACTTAGCCTTTCAACCACTCCGTACAAAAGTTAATCCATATGATGACACATTCACAGATGATATAACAAGGCCGGACTTAGCCTTTCAACCACTCCGTGCAAAAGTTAATCCATATGATGACACATTCACAGATGATATAACAAGGCCGGACTTAGCCTTTCAACCACTCCGTACAAAAGTTAATCCATATGATGACACATTCACAGATGATATAACAAGGCCGGACTTAGCCTTTCAACCACTCCGTGCAAAAGTTAATCCATATGATGACACATTCACAGATGATATAACAAGGCCGGACTTAGCCTTTCAACCACTCCGTGCAAAAGTTAATCCATATGATGACACATTCACAGATGATATAACAAGGCCGGACTTAGCCTTTCAACCACTCCGTGCAAAAGTTAATCCATATGATGACACATTCACAGATGATATAACAAGGCCGGACTTAGCCTTTCAACCACTCCGTGCAAAAGTTAATCCATATGATGACACATTCACAGATGATATAACAAGGCCGGACTTAGCCTTTCAACCACTCCGTGCAAAAGTTAATCCATATGATGACACATTCACAGATGATATAACAAGGCCGGACTTAGCCTTTCAACCACTCCGTGCAAAAGTTAATCCATATGATGACACATTCACAGATGATATAACAAGGCCGGACTTAGCCTTTCAACCACTCAGTGCAAAAGTTAATCCATATGATGACACATTCACAGATGATATAACAAGGCCGGACTTAGCCTTTCAACCACTCCGTGCAAAAGTTAATCCATATGATGACACATTCACAGATGATATAACAAGGCCGGACTTAGCCTTTCAACCACTCCGTGCAAAAGTTAATCCATATGATGACACATTCACAGATGATATAACAAGGCCGGACTTAGCCTTTCAACCACTCCGTGCAAAAGTTAATCCATATGATGACACATTCACAGATGATATAACAAGGCCGGACTTAGCCTTTCAACCACTCCGTGCAAAAGTTAATCCATATGATGACACATTCACAGATGATATAACAAGGCCGGACTTAGCCTTTCAACCACTCCGTGCAAAAGTTAATCCATATGATGACACATTCACAGATGATATAACAAGGCCGGACTTAGCCTTTCAACCACTCCGTGCAAAAGTTAATCCATATGATGACACATTCACAGATGATATAACAAGGCCGGACTTAGCCTTTCAACCACTCCGTGCAAAAGTTAATCCATATGATGACACATTCACAGATGATATAACAAGGCCGGACTTAGCCTTTCAACCACTCCGTGCAAAAGTTAATCCATATGATGACACATTCACAGATGATATAACAAGGCCGGACTTAGCCTTTCAACCACTCCGTGCAAAAGTTAATCCATATGATGACACATTCACAGATGATATAACAAGGCCGGACTTAGCCTTTCAACCACTCCGTGCAAAAGTTAATCCATATGATGACACATTCACAGATGATATAACAAGGCCGGACTTAGCCTTTCAACCACTCCGTGCAAAAGTTAATCCATATGATGACACATTCACAGATGATATAACAAGGCCGGACTTAGCCTTTCAACCACTCCGTGCAAAAGTTAATCCATATGATGACACATTCACAGATGATATAACAAGGCCGGACTTAGCCTTTCAACCACTCCGTGCAAAAGTTAATCCATATGATGACACATTCACAGATGATATAACAAGGCCGGACTTAGCCTTTCAACCACTCCGTGCAAAAGTTAATCCATATGATGACACATTCACAGATGATATAACAAGGCCGGACTTAGCCTTTCAACCACTCCGTGCAAAAGTTAATCCATATGATGACACATTCACAGATGATATAACAAGGCCGGACTTAGCCTTTCAACCACTCCGTGCAAAAGTTAATCCATATGATGACACATTCACAGATGATATAACAAGGCCGGACTTAGCCTTTCAACCACTCCGTGCAAAAGTTAATCCATATGATGACACATTCACAGATGATATAACAAGGCCGGACTTAGCCTTTCAACCACTCCGTGCAAAAGTTAATCCATATGATGACACATTCACAGATGATATAACAAGGCCGGACTTAGCCTTTCAACCACTCCGTGCAAAAGTTAATCCATATGATGACACATTCACAGATGATATAACAAGGCCGGACTTAGCCTTTCAACCACTCCGTGCAAAAGTTAATCCATATGATGACACATTCACAGATGATATAACAAGGCCGGACTTAGCCTTTCAACCACTCCGTGCAAAAGTTAATCCATATGATGACACATTCACAGATGATATAACAAGGCCGGACTTAGCCTTTCAACCACTCCGTGCAAAAGTTAATCCATATGATGACACATTCACAGATGATATAACAAGGCCGGACTTAGCCTTTCAACCACTCCGTGCAAAAGTTAATCCATATGATGACACATTCACAGATGATATAACAAGGCCGGACTTAGCCTTTCAACCACTCCGTGCAAAAGTTAATCCATATGATGACACATTCACAGATGATATAACAAGGCCGGACTTAGCCTTTCAACCACTCCGTGCAAAAGTTAATCCATATGATGACACATTCACAGATGATATAACAAGGCCGGACTTAGCCTTTCAACCACTCCGTGCAAAAGTTAATCCATATGATGACACATTCACAGATGATATAACAAGGCCGGACTTAGCCTTTCAACCACTCCGTGCAAAAGTTAATCCATATGATGACACATTCACAGATGATATAACAAGGCCGGACTTAGCCTTTCAACCACTCCGTGCAAAAGTTAATCCATATGATGACACATTCACAGATGATATAACAAGGCCGGACTTAGCCTTTCAACCACTCCGTGCAAAAGTTAATCCATATGATGACACATTCACAGATGATATAACAAGGCCGGACTTAGCCTTTCAACCACTCCGTGCAAAAGTTAATCCATATGATGACACATTCACAGATGATATAACAAGGCCGGACTTAGCCTTTCAACCACTCCGTGCAAAAGTTAATCCATATGATGACACATTCACAGATGATATAACAAGGCCGGACTTAGCCTTTCAACCACTCCGTGCAAAAGTTAATCCATATGATGACACATTCACAGATGATATAACAAGGCCGGACTTAGCCTTTCAACCACTCCGTGCAAAAGTTAATCCATATGATGACACATTCACAGATGATATAACAAGGCCGGACTTAGCCTTTCAACCACTCAGTACAAAAGTTAATCCATATGATGACACATTCACAGATGATATAACAAGGCCGGACTTAGCCTTTCAACCACTCCGTGCAAAAGTTAATCCATATGATGACACATTCACAGATGATATAACAAGGCCGGACTTAGCCTTTCAACCACTCCGTGCAAAAGTTAATCCATATGATGACACATTCACAGATGATATAACAAGGCCGGACTTAGCCTTTCAACCACTCCGTGCAAATGTGAAAAAATGCGCCCCTTTGGTGTCGTCTATAAATGACGTCACGCAATTTTGGCCGATTCCCCCCCCCCTTTTTTTTCTTCACACAACGCCACAAAATTTAGACACTTTCCAATATGACGTCACAAAGCTTTGCCCCCCCCTCCCCATAAAGACCGTATTTTCTATTCGAAAATGAACATTCTTCAAATCACTTTTTTCTTTGTCTATTAGTTTGTATTTATTTATTGACGGATGTATTTATTTATTGACGGATGTATTTACTTATTGACGGATGTATTTACTTATTGACGGATGTATTTACTTATTGACGGATGTATTTACTTATTGACGGATGTATTTACTTATTGACGGATGTATTTACTTATTGACGGATGTATTTACTTATTGACGGATGTATTTACTTATTGACGGATGTATTTACTTATTGACGGATGTATTTACTTATTGACGGATGTATTTACTTATTGACGGATGTATTTACTTATTGATGGATGTATTTACTTATTGACGGATGTATTTACTTATTGACGGATGTATTTACTTATTGACGGATGTATTTACTTATTGACGGATGTATTTACTTATTGACGGATGTATTTACTTATTGACGGATGTATTTACTTATTGACGGATGTATTTACTTATTGACGGATGTATTTACTTATTGACGGATGTATTTACTTATTGACGGATGTATTTACTTATTGACGGATGTATTTACTTATTGACGGATGTATTTACTTATTGACGGATGTATTTACTTATTGACGGATGTATTATTCCTGTAAAGACATTATATTTATTTTAAAAAGTCGAAATTTTGTACTGTTCTGTTCTGAGTACCTCAAAGGATGTAAAAAATCGATACCATTTTATTGTTTACCAATTACTAGACTTTCAGTCTTAAGACCTAACAAGAGGAATACATTTATTTTCTTATTTTTGTTCTGCTGTCAATGACGTTAAATTATCATTAAAAAAATATCTGTATTTATTACTGTGGGTGCCCCTGCCATGTCTGGTGAGCACAGTTGACAAACAAAACTTTTCTGTAACAAAGTCAGCGAAGAGGCTGGCAAAGATTTTAATTTTAAACTTCACTGTATCATTCACCAACAATTTCTTTGTGCCAAATACTTTAGATGTGATCATGTCCTTGAGCCAGGAATAAAAGCTATAAGCTCTATTCACTGTGAAGCCCCGTTTCACGCCAGTTTCACAGTTTCTTCTTAACATCCATGGAGAATAAGAAGATGTTGTGTGTCACAATGGTACAAGATGGCTCGGTCGGGGAACAGAACTTCAGCGCCTCTACACACTTAAATAAGAGGTATATATCGTGTAAAATAAGAAACCACTCATTCCAGAACAATCTGATCCTGCTTGGTTGGAAGATTTTGCATTTTTAGTTGATGTGACAAGACATCCAAACTCTCTTAACACAAATCTTCAATGGTGAACAGCAGTAGTAATCCAATTATATTCACAAATCAAGGCCTTTGGGGAAAAGGTGCACAATTTTTCAAAGGCAAATGTCTCAAATGTAGCGTTATACTACACATTTCGCCCCACTACAGGAAATCATGACAAGTTTTCCCGAACGAAGCATCAATAAACAAAGACAGAGGTAAATTGTAGATGCCATATCCATGAAATCATGACAAGTTTTCCCGAACGAAGCATCAATAAACAAAGACAGAGGTAAATTGTAGATGCCATATCCATGAAATCATGACAAGTTTTCCCGAACGAAGCATCAATAAACAAAGACAGAGGTAAATTGTAGATGTCATATCCATGAAATCATGACAAGTTTTCCTGAACGAAGCATCAATAAACAAAGACAGAGGTAAATTGTAGATGTCATATCCATGAAATCATGACAAGTTTTCCCGAACGAAGCATCAATAAACAAAGACAGAGGTAAATTGTAGATGCCATATCCATGAAATCATGACAAGTTTTCCCGAACGAAGCATCAATAAACAAAGACAGAGGTAAATTGTAGATGCCATATCCATGAAATCATGACAAGTTTTCCCGAACGAAGCATCAATAAACAAAGACAGAGGTAAATTGTAGATGCCATATCCATGAAATCATGACAAGTTTTCCCGAACGAAGCATCAATAAACAAAGACAGAGGTAAATTGTAGATGCCATATCCATGAAATCATGACAAGTTTTCCCGAACGAAGCATCAATAAACAAAGACAGAGGTAAATTGTAGATGCCATATCCATGAAATCATGACAAGTTTTCCCGAACGAAGCATCAATAAACAAAGACAGAGGTAAATTGTAGATGTCATATCCATGAAATCATGACAAGTTTTCCCGAACGAAGCATCAATAAACAAAGACAGAGGTAAATTGTAGATGTCATATCCATGAAATCATGACAAGTTTTCCCGAACGAAGCATCAATAAACAAAGACAGAGGTAAATTGTAGATGTCATATCCATGAAATCATGACAAGTTTTCCCGAACGAAGCATCAATAAACAAAGACAGAGGTAAATTGTAGATGTCATATCCATGAAATCATGACAAGTTTTCCCGAACGAAGCATCAATAAACAAAGACAGAGGTAAATTGTAGATGTCATATCCATGAAATCATGACAAGTTTTCCCGAACGAAGCATCAATAAACAAAGACAGAGGTAAATTGTAGATGTCATATCCATGAAATCATGACAAGTTTTCCCGAACGAAGCATCAATAAACAAAGACAGAGGTAAATTGTAGATGCCATATCCATGAAATCATGACAAGTTTTCCCGAACGAAGCATCAATAAACAAAGACAGAGGTAAATTGTAGATGACATATCCATGAAATCATGACAAGTTTTCCCGAACGAAGCATCAATAAACAAAGACAGAGGTAAATTGTAGATGACATATCCATGAAATCATGACAAGTTTTCCCGAACGAAGCATCAATAAACAAAGACAGAGGTAAATTGTAGATGACATATCCATGAAATCATGACAAGTTTTCCCGAACGAAGCATCAATAAACAAAGACAGAGGTAAATTGTAGATGACATATCCATGAAATCATGACAAGTTTTCCCGAACGAAGCATCAATAAACAAAGACAGAGGTAAATTGTAGATGCCATATCCATGAAATCATGACAAGTTTTCCCGAACGAAGCATCAATAAACAAAGACAGAGGTAAATTGTAGATGACATATCCATGAAATCATGACAAGTTTTCCCGAACGAAGCATCAATAAACAAAGACAGAGGTAAATTGTAGATGACATATCCATGCTGATGAATTTTGAAAACAATCTAAAAGTTGGACAAGCTTTAAAAATATTCCATTATCATGTTCAGAGGCGTCACCAGGGGGGTACGAACCGCACCGGGTTACACCATCACATGGGTGACAAAAGCGAAAATGTATGTATGTTCCCGTTATTTGGCACTGGCAGGCTAGGAAGAGGTCTATTTGGTAATACGTGAGGGGTGAAACCATGAGCTACCGCACTGGGTGACACCAACCTTAGTGATGCCTGTGATCATGTTCATATAAATTTTCTTTGCTCTCACTAAATGCAAAGCAGCTATTGCATAAGTTTATCGATCGAAAATACCAGTTGAAAAACAGCTTTCTGCATTCCAAAATCTTTTTTCAGAAGTAGCATCTATTGTATGTAAAGTTTGAAGTTTAAAACAAACACTCAATTCAAGACAAGATTCTTTTTTCCCCCCCCTTTTTTTCATGATTTTTTAAGGATTTGTACAATATGCTGCCAATCTCCATAACCATCGTTTGATAAAAAAGATGTAGCCAGTGCAAAAAGTTTGCACCATAGACAACAAAAATAATCTTTAGCTACATAATGCACCAAACATTTGTGGTAATTTTCTCTCCATTGCTAAGATGTCTTAAATCGCACGTATCATTTGGGAAATCAAAGTTAAACCCTTTTGTAAGGTGCGCCGGTCTAAGTCGTAACAATGTGGGGCAGTGAATGAAATATGTCCCCGGGCTCCAAGGTACAGGGGCGCAAAAATGAGGGTTACAACGTTATATCATAGTAAAATTAGGTCAATCAACTTTAAGTTTCAAACTTTACCGCGGACGTTCTTGTTTCAGTGACCTGGGATGCACAACACGCCTAGTGTAGCTCATAGCATCGTTCTTGTTTCAGTGACCTAGGATGTACAACACGCCTAGTGTAGCTCATAGCATCGTTCTTGTTTCAGTGACCTAGGATGTACAACACGCCTAGTGTAGCTCATAGCATCGTTCTTGTTTCAGTGACCTAGGATACACAACACGCCTAGTGTAGCTCATAGCATCGTTCTTGTTTCAGTGACCTAGGATGTACAACACGCCTAGTGTAGCTCATAGCATCGTTCTTGTTTCAGTGACCTAGGATGTACAACACGCCTAGTGTAGCTCATAGCATCGTTCTTGTTTCAGTGACCTAGGATGACACAACACGCCTAGTGTAGCTCATAGCATCGTTCTTGTTTCAGTGACCTAGGATACACAACACGCCTAGTGTAGCTCATAGCATCGTTCTTGTTTCAGTGACCTAGGATGTACAACACGCCTAGTGTAGCTCATAGCATCGTTCTTGTTTCAGTGACCTAGGATACACAACACGCCTAGTGTAGCTCATAGCATCGTTCTTGTTTCAGTGACCTAGGATGTACAACACGCCTAGTGTAGCTCATAGCATCGTTCTTGTTTCAGTGACCTAGGATGTACAACACGCCTAGTGTAGCTCATAGCATCGTTCTTGTTTCAGTGACCTAGGATGACACAACACGCCTAGTGTAGCTCATAGCATCGTTCTTGTTTCAGTGACCTAGGATGTACAACACGCCTAGTGTAGCTCATAGCATCGTTCTTGTTTCAGTGACCTAGGATGACACAACACGCCTAGTGTAGCTCATAGCATCGTTCTTGTTTCAGTGACCTAGGATGTACAACACGCCTAGTGTAGCTCATAGCATCGTTCTTGTTTCAGTGACCTAGGATGTACAACACGCCTAGTGTAGCTCATAGCATCGTTCTTGTTTCAGTGACCTAGGATGACACAACACGCCTAGTGTAGCTCATAGCATCGTTCTTGTTTCAGTGACCTAGGATGTACAACACGCCTAGTGTAGCTCATAGCATCGTTCTTGTTTCAGTGACCTAGGATGCACAACACGCCTAGTGTAGCTCATAGCGCACCGGAAGACAATACAGGTTCAGATATTTATTATTAACAAGGGGCGCTTATTAAAAGTAACCATACAGTCACCGGAATAAAAAAAATCGAAAATTTATTTTATTGTTTTTCATTTCAATGAGCCAGTATTTGAAAGTTCTGTCAAGGCGTAAATAGTTAAACCCGTTTGTGATGCGCGCCGTTAGGAGTCGTAAAATTGTGTGACAGTGAGGACAGTCTCCGGGCGCCCAGGTACAGTGGCGCCAAAATGAGGCTCATTATAACGTTACGTTATAGTGAAATTTCTTAATTAGGAGCGGTCGGGAGCACCAATTTTATAGTTTTCCCCTCGCGCAAAATTTCCTAACTACACCACTGGCACCGGAGACGAACGGTATAACCACTTGTTATGAAGCTCACTGCGACCCGGGTTTAAATCGAATTTTTCTTTATAAAGTAGTATTTATTAATCGCATATTATTTAAAGGCTTTTGTTATAAAATACTATGTAAAAAAAGATTTATGGACTCATTTTTGGGACTCGTTTTTAAATTTCATTTATTTTTCATATCGTTCCTCTGCATTTCCATAAAATGAATTTTGCGTCCCCTTTTTGTTTTACTCCGTGCATTTGCACGGAAAGACGGAGGCCTAGTCGGCCCTGGATATAAGAAGATTCATTTGTTTAAATATCCCACACTGAAGTAATCACAGTACATGTTTGTCAACACTGCTGTACCGAACAAACCACGAATTGATATATCATCCGCATGTTCCCACACACCACAATAATGTACACCCCAAATCCACATGTGACCACACTACCCACGTGTTACCACACACCACAATAATGTACACCCCAAACCCACATATGACCACACTACCCACATGTTACCACACACACCACAATATTGCACAACCCAAATCACACATATGACCACACTACACCACATGTTACCACACACCACAATAATGCACAACCCAAATCCACATATGACCACACTACCCACATGTTTTCATATCAACAAACATGTCCATTTATGTAAATGCATCCATCAATAAACATAAAAAACAAACACACAAACAATAATAATATACAAAAGCCAAACAATTCATTTCTACATGTTTATTTTGACTAAAAAATCAGACACACGTGATCTAAAATTATTCAATAAAATAAAATGTTTGAAACACTAACGCAATTGATACTTTTAAAGAAATAAAAATAAAATATAACATATGATACAACAATGTCCAAATGTAAACGAAAAGAAAGTATTAAAATATAACAAATATTTATAATACTAATAAAAGATGTTACATGTTTGTCGGAGGTGTGGGTGCCAATATGGAAGGTGAGAGTGTGCATGAGGCGTGTTGTTGGTGGTGTGGGTGCCAATATGGAAGGTGAGAGTGTGCATGAGGCGTGTTGTTGTGGTGGTGTGGGTGCCAATATGGAAGGTGAGACTGTAAATGAGGCGTGTTGTTGGTGGTGTGTGTGCCGATATGGAAGGTGAGAGTGTGCATGAGGCGTGTTGTTGGTGGTGTGGGTGCCGATATGGAAGGTGAGAGTGTATATGAGGCGTGTTGTTGGTGGTGTGGGTGCCGATATAGAAGGTGAGAGTGTACATGAGGCGTGTTGTTGGTGGTGTGGGTGCCGATATGGAAGGTGAGAGTGTACATGAGGCGTGTTGTTGGTGGTGTGGGTGCCGATATGGAAGGTGAGAGTGTATATGAGGCGTGTTGTTGGTGGTGTATGTGCCGATATGGAAGGTGAGAGTGCACATGAGGCGTGTTGTTGGTGGTGTGGGTGCCGATATGGAAGGTGAGAGTGTATATGAGGCGTGTTGTTGGTGGTGTGGGTGCCGATATGGAAGGTGAGAGTGTACATGAGGCGTGTTGTTGGTGGTGTGGGTGCCGATATGGAAGGTGAGAGTGTACATGAGGCGTGTTGTTGGTGGTGTGGGTGCCGATATGGAAGGTGAGAGTGTACATGAGGCGTGTTGTTGGTGGTGTGGGTGCCGATATGGAAGGTGAGAGTGTACATGAGGCGTGTTGTTGGTGGTGTGGGTGCCGATATGGAAGGTGAGAGTGTACATGAGGCGTGTTGTTGGTGGTGTGGGTGCCGATATGGAAGGTGAGAGTGTACATGAGGCGTGTTGTTGGTGGTGTGGGTGCCGATATGGAAGGTGAGAGTGTACATGAGGCGTGTTGTAGGTGGTGTGGGTGCCGATATGGAAGGTGAGAGTGTACATGAGGCGTGTTGTTGGTGGTGATAATTTGATGTATTAGAGTCTAATACAACTTTCAAAACATGATTAAGTTTATATAGTCACAGTTTCAATAAGAACTTACTGTAATAAATAGAGAACAAAAGATATAGTGTTATTAATACATTAACTTACTGTAATAAATAGAGAACAAAAGATATAGTGTTATTAATACATTAGATGGAATTGTGGGAGATAGGGGTGCCAAAAATTAAGCTTGGGGCGCACATGGGGCGTTAAAATGGCTGTTATCAATGACAAGAAACAATAGTTCATAAAAGTTATATAAATAGTCGCTGATTTATTTTTTTTTAAAATGTATGTACTATATGTGATTATGTTTTATTAACAAAAAATAGTTGGAGGTGGGCGTGAAATACTGGTACTGGGGGCGCAACGGGGCGTGATAGACTGGGGCGCACACGGGGCGTGATAGACTGGGGGCGCACATGGGCGTGATAGACTGTGTTGTATTTTATAGTCATTAACATTTAGTACAATTTTAAAAAAAAATATATTTTAAAAAAAAATATGTTTTTGATATTAACAGTTTATAAGTACAAGTAATGGGTTAGATTAAGGGTAAGGATCCGACACTGATGGTAGGGGTGCCAAATTTGTTGTTGAGGGTGCTGACAGTGGTAGTGAGGGGGATGCATTAAATGTGGTAGTGGTCAAGCTTTATTAAAATAGTGTCCATTTGATACAAGTTTGTATCAAGTCAAAATGTAAACAATAAAAACATTTCTAGTAATAATTCATAAGTACATGGGAATGTAGGAGGTAGGGTGCCGACACTGGTGGTTAGGGCGCACATGGGGCGTGGTTTTGTCGAGTACATGGGGCGTGGTAGAGGGTGTTGTCTATTACAACAATCAACAGTTGATACAAGTTTGTATAAAGTATATAAAATATTATAACATTGTTTACATTATAGATATCTGCTATAGTCCCGACCAGCGCCACTAAAATTTCTTCCCTCAGAGTTGACCCCACTGTGGACATGGTGGCCATAAAACCAGCCACCATCATACCCCAGTGGGTGGACATAGGCCCCACTACTGCCTGGACATGTACATGTTGTGTACGTGTACTTGGTCCTATAATCACTCACCTCGTACCTGTCTATCCAGTGTCCTACAGAGATCTGTTTAGGACATCCATGTGGATGTGATACTATCAATGTCAACTTGTCTCCACGTCCGCCATATTTGTTGTTTACTTTCTTCCATAGATCAAACCCAGTGGTCCACCATCTTGTCCAGTTTGTTCAGTAAATCTACGTCACATGTCACACATTTCAACACACACAAGTCTTCCTCAATGTTTGCATCACCACCCGTCCAGCCATCAAGAGTGACCAGTGGACTATCTTGTCTATCAAAGAACAATCTACACGAGGTGTGTCTCGCCTCAAGGTCATCAAACACCACGTGTGTGGCCGTGTACATCCTTACCTTCCCCCCACACTGTGCTGGGTGTGTCCGAGTGTTGACACTTGTGACATGGACAAGTTCCCTTGTTGTATTCAATGTTTACATACCTCACCATCCCAGTCCCTACTCTCATGACGTCACTTCCTCTCTTGTCATAAAATGCATATGGTTGTTTGGTGTTTGGCCAAAACTCTGGTCTTTCTGTACTGGTCATTGTAACAGCTACCCTGACAGTGAGGTCAGCTGTAGCTTTGATGTACTCAACTAGGAGGTTGTCATGGTTACCTTCAGGCAGGTGATTGATGTTAAAATCGTTGACAGGTACAAACTGTGTGTGACCTGGATTCTTCTTACAGATGGCATTGTAAACAGGTAGATCTGCTTCTCCTCCTTCTGACACCTGGGTTTCATGTGTACCTGACAAGGTCATCAAAGAAAGTACATTTTAATCCATGTCTTACACCTGTCTCTCTTCTATTATCTCTATTGAAATAGATTTTATAAAGTCTATACTTTCATTTAAATAGATTTAAAAATTAATTTCTAACATGATTAATGAGACAGATATAATATATATTTGTGTTGTCATAGAATGTGTAAAAACAAACATCTTATAGCTGACATCAACATGACAGGAAGTTGGATATAGAATGTTGGATACAACAATGATAACCATTTAAATAGAACTGTCGTATGGTTATAGATCAATAATCAAATTAGATTTACCATAGAACATATCTGATAGATCCTTGCTTTTGTCATTTGAGTGAGCAATCTGGATGTCATCGGTGCCAACTTCCTGACTGTCATCTGTGTCATTTTGTTCTTGGCTTCGTTCTTTGAGATGATATTTTTATGATATAAATCAACTATGTTATAAATTAAGACAATATTGAAAATGATTCATGCATTTCTCAAACATTTACCTCTCTCTTAATATATATATAAGTATTTAAATTTCAATCCAACTGGGATAATTGAAACTGTGTAAGAATGTTTTCATTATATATTGTACATCAAGCAAAGGTGTATCAACCTATCATTACCTGAGAAAAAACTTGATTTATTATTTTTGACACACCTGCCATCTTTGACATCTGGTTTTCCGTCACGTATGTCAAATTCAATTTGGGTGTTCTCTTGGCAATATTCTGAATAGAAAGTTATTAAATTTATTAATAAAAGTAATATAATATTTCCTTGTTTTCTAGATTTTCTCCCATTTTTTCCTCTCCGTTTCTGTCTTCCTCTGTTGAAAGCGCTGTCTCAATATATGTCTCTCTTTTACTCTCTTACACATTATATATCTTTACGGCGCTTTCTCTCTCTCTCTCTCTCTCTCTTTGAAGCTGTCACTCTCTCTCTCTCTCTTTCAAGCTGTCGCTCTCTCTCTCTCTCTCTTTCATGTCACTCTATTTTCTCTCCCTCCCACACACTATCCTTCCCTCCCCCCCCTCTCTCTCTCTCTCTCTCTATATATATATATATATATATATATATATATATATATATATGTATATATATATATATCTAGGAAAATTGTATCGAATTTCTATAAGTTATAGTATAACAAATTTATATTTTAAAAAACAGATATTAAAACTTTTATTAGCAACATTTTACCATTGTTTTGTAACTCATTGAGATTTTCTGTTACCGGGCCTGATTTAGTGTGAGCATTCTGAAAACAGAAATTTAAAAAAAAAGTATTTAGAATTTAAAAAAAAATATATATAAAAAAACTACGTAGGCTATATATATATTTTATGTTCATTAAAAAATAACACATTTCAGTTTATAGATCACTTGATGAGGCGAGCCTGCGATAGAATGAATCGGCTCCTAAGAGTCCTAAAAAGAGAATGTCAATTTACAAGTTTATAGAATTTTTTTTTCGTATTTGTGCTAATTTACGACAATGTGAGTACATAGGCGCAAGTGAAAATGGTCGTTTCATTAAATTTTGTTAATTTTATTTAGCATACTATTACTATACTAACTGCAGCAGAAACAATTCAGACAAATCGTATTAAGTTATTAAGTGTTATAATTTCGCTATAAAAATTAAAAATAAAAAAAACTGTATGACACATGTTATTTAAAATTAAAATTAAATAAAAACGTTAAATATTGTCTAAAGCGTTCAAGTTAATGTCATCTTGTGAATGTCTTTCTTCGAATGACCAAAAGACTCGTCCGTCGTCTGCAATAATTATTTAATAAATGGGTGACTTCAATACTTAAATACTACGATTTATGAGTATTTAAATTTCAACACTTACTTCATTAAAACATCTTTATATTTATGCATTTTAAAGTATTAAAAAAAAATCTAAAATAATTTAAAATGCATTTATTCAAAATTTTGAAAACAAATGTTAGTGATATTTAATTACCGTTTATACAATTAAAAAAAAACACCAAAACTTTATATTAATTATTTTTAAAAGTAATCGAACCACACAGTGTATATGTGATCTAAAACTAATAATTATGTAATGTAAAAAAACAGAATCAGGTAAAATTAGCGGACTTATACATACAAAAAATTCCTTTAGTGGATAAATACTTTCAAGTAATATAATACTTTTTTTT
Organism: Ampullaceana balthica; assembly: GCA_944989445.1. Taxonomy (NCBI): domain Eukaryota; kingdom Metazoa; phylum Mollusca; class Gastropoda; family Lymnaeidae; genus Ampullaceana; species Ampullaceana balthica. The sequence goes on along the minus strand of CALYLW010001339.1, from coordinate 229,160 downwards.
AAAATAAAAATTTAACGTAAGATTTAAAACTTTAATGAAAATAACAGCATAAAATATTTTCATTAAATATGTATTTAATTATTGTATTTTATGTTTATTTAATTCCGACTTTTTGTTTTAGTTACTATGGATATATGACTAATACTAATATGACGCGCATGATTGTAAGCTAACACATGCGTATTAATAAATTATTTCAATTTATTAAATATTTTAAAAATATATTTTCATTTAATTGCACAAAAATAACGAAATGTATTAACCATGATAGTATTTCGGATGCGGTAATAGCTACTTTCAGTCTTCCTAGACTCTGGACTTCGTTTTAGAGTCGAAATCATACGTCATACGTGATTTAATTTAATTTGAAGTCAGCACTGTGAAGTGATGTGAATAGTCATAGTGCAAACTCTGTAATAGTAATAGTGTTAGTGTTACTTTTAAAATAAAACCAATAATGGTATATATTTAAACATTAAATTACAACATTTTTAAGGTTTATACTTAATGCATCGATACTGTAGAAAATATATCAACTATAGATGCTAAAGCCCTTTTGAGACTATTGCCTATGCCGCCTATGCCTATGTAAACTATGTTAGTGTTAGTATGTAGTAGTACTGTATATTTATTATAGTTATAGACTATAGACAATACTAATATAGACCACTGATAAGTATTGAGTTGTTACAGTTACATTATTGACAGAGCTTAAAATATTTTTATAGTTGGTATAATGATAACATGAATTTTTTATTTTTATTTTTAAGATCTTCTAAGTCTAAGAATCAAGAACAAAGATTGCTATTTTGGCAGTTAAATTATTAAATGTCAATGTGTTCAAATTATTATTTTTTTATATTTTTTAATTGCTTTTTTTGTCCTACTCCAATTTATAGTTTTAGTACTAAGGACATTAGCTTGGAAATATTTATTAACACACTACAATAAACTGGGTTTTGTATCAATTTCATTAAATATTAATAATTAAACATAATATTATTTAATGCTAGGCCTTATTTTAGCATACATTTTTACATTTTTTAAAAACAATACTTTAAAATACTTATTTAAGAAAGAATGAAATAATGTTGCCTAGTTATTCTTACACACTAGCCAAAAGCATTACAAAATGAAAATTACATTGGTTGATTGCATTCATAGTATTTATTTATTTAAAAATGAGGTCTAAAATATAAATTTTACATTTATTAACCTCACATAAATTGACATTGCTGCAACATGTATTGAAGCTATTTAAATTATAATTACACTTTTAGTTATGAAATTTAAAAAAATTAAATTCATTATAATTAATTATATGTATATCTTTAAAAAACTGTATAAACACACACAAATAATTTTGTTTTCATTTTTCTTCTTTTTTTTCCCTATGAATCCAGAGATATAAGGGAAAACAGGCAAATAAGTTTATTGTAAAATCATAAAATAATTTTTATGTAATTCAGCTTAACTATTATCTGATTGAGTTACTCATTTGTGCCATCTATGTAGATCTAAGTATTGTTTGTAAAAATGTATTTTTATTTCTTTAAAAAATGATTTATTTTGTATTAACTTATTTTAAGCAAACACTTATATTCTGTTATATTTTTACAATGTCATTCTCTATTTAACAATCAAATGACATATTTATAATATTTTTAAAAAATAATTTACATGTAATAGCATTCATTATTCAGACTAAGTCATTACACTTATCACTAAAAGAACATTCTTACAATGTCATGAATTATTAGCCTTTTGTATTTTTATTTTGCTTCATAAATTGTTATCAGTCCCCTATTAAGAAAATTATTTTAAAAAAACATTATTTAAATGTTTCCATTATATGATTTTTAAAGTAATATTTATTCTTAACATTGTTTTTTCTTTTTATTATTTTATGTATAAGACAAAATTTATTTATGCAGCCTCTGTTATTGGAATGAAAGAAAAATTGAAACACATTTAATGCAGCATTTTGTTATACTTGCAATATATCATAATATATCTTCTTTATTCTCACCTTATTATCATAAAAATTAATATAATATATTATAAACAATATAATAATGGCTGTAAGTAATCTTTATTTTCAATATTTGTTTTAAAAAAATATATTTTTCAATCAGATTATTTATTTTAAAGCATTAAATAGTATGATGTTTCTTATAAATAAATACTCATTGATACAATAGAAATGTATAGTTTTCATTTCTGTTTCTCTTGTCTGCTTCTAACGAGAGATATCTTTTTAATTTTCTGATTGAGGTAATTTATTGTCTAAATCCATATTTTAAGCTAGCACCTCTATAGTTTCATAGTTTATAACTGTCTTCTTCTATTTAACACACAGTTGACATCTTAGAATGCTATTATTAATTTATTATATCTGTAATAATGAAATATGATCCAAATTTTTGATTTTTTAAATTACATTTTACAATACAAAGAAGTTAGGTCTCATTCCTATATTTTGATAGAAATTGTTTACATAGACAACTTATTTTGAAGTACTTAAAAAATACATTAATATGTTTTTGTAACTGTTTTTAAAAGCAAAAAAATATTAGTATTAAATTATACTGTCTTGTTTTGATTGTGACTATATACATTGTTTTTATATTAGTTTATTAACAAAACTTTCATAAAGGGTTAATTGTATTTTTGATTTCTTTGGTATAAAGATTTAAGATCTTGTATTGCTTCTCATAAATGAATAAAATTAATAATAATAATAATAAAAAATTACAATATTTAATTCAATTCTTTCTTGTGCATTACTGATAAAAAAGCTATGTCTTTCTTATTCTTATTGACAGAAATTGCATTTGCTATGCTATACAGTTTATTTTTATAAACTATCTTTCAAGATAGTTGTTTTAAATTCGACACTAATCTAGACCTATGGTCTAATAAAGAAAATCATTACAAAATTATCAAAATAATAATAAATTTTAATTATTCTAAAAGTAATAGAATAAATAAATTTATTTAAAAAATGTATTATTTACATCTTTAGCACATATAAGATATTTTTTTTTCAAAATGATTTCAGTACTATTATAAAGGAATTTAAAAATGTATCTAACTATGTTTAACATATATTTGTTCTTCTTAAATATAATCCTTCATTAATATTTGTTAAAATATATTTAAAATATGTAATTACTTCTTAGCTACATAAGATACTTACCTCCATGATTTCAGATCTATAGTAACAAAAACCTGGTTGATTAACTTTCATTAGTCAGAGACATAAACCTGGGGATTTAATGGGGAATATTTTTTAAATTTAATTTCAACTTAGAAAGTTATTTAATATTATGCTAATTTAAGATTTAGTCTTAGGTTGGGATGAATTAATAAATATGGTCTTGTAACGTTATCTGATAATTTAAATACAACTAATCATAGAATCATATACATATAATGCACACAAAAAAGTGATCAAGTAAAATGATAATATAGAGATTTTTCCTCATTTATACCAGGACAAATGCATTTTTTTATTCTTTCAAATTATCATTTCATGAGCCTGCACTTCAAGTATTATTTAAATGTTAGTTTAATATTGTTTAATAAGCACATATTTGGGTTACATAAGTCCTTATTAGCTCATAAACAAATACAAATTTATTTCTTATTTTCATATTGTATAAATGTTATTGATATTCCACATAACTTACTTATGTATAAATAACTACTTGTATTTAAACTGTTTCTTTTAAAGTCTTTTGTGTAGTTATATTTCATTGAATCAAATTTTAAATTTAACAAAATATGAAGATTTTACTTTTGAGTTGTAATATTTCTTGGGCTGAGAAACTGTAAATAATGTTTTTATCCTGTTCAAGTATTGATACAAAAACTATTGATCTTAGTTATGTCGCCAGTCTTGGAGTTTCCAAAAATCTTCGATAAAACAGAAGAACGATATCAAAGAAAACCGATATGGCGTCAATATTAATATGAGTTTAAAATAAAAGCTAATAATTATCATACTCCTATAATAAAAATGTAAATGTTAAGATCGTCCTTCAGTTAATATCTGCTTAAAATCAAAAGCTCATGAGTGTTCTACTAATGAAATAGACATGTAAATAATGGCTTTCTTTACAATTCTTCATCTTTAGCTTCTTATTATTAATGTAAGGCTTTCCTGATAAAAGTTTTAATATTCTTCAACCCATTCATCTGTTAAATAAAGGAAACTCTAAGACTATTAACTATAACTCAATTTATATTAGTTGTAGTAGTAGTCGTAGAGCAATAAATAATATGATTATCAAACAAGAAACACATTGATATCTTCATGCGATGCAACACAAAATGTGAATAAAACATAATGATTTACATACGTCACGCCCTAGAGGGGGGAGGGGTGGATAAAAGTGTGACTGTTTGTGACAGGGGGAGGGGGGGTCCGGCCATGTGTGACGTCACAGTGTTTTAATTTAAATTATAATTATTTTGTTAAGAAAAAACTTTTTTTTTGGAAAGTGTGACGTACTTTGGAGGGGGGGGGGTCTGAGATTTGGGACAGGGGGATGGTAAAATGGTAAAAAAGTAGCGTGTCGTAATTTAGGACGGCCCCTAAGCTTTTTTTTTAAAATTTTTATTCTATTTTTTTTAACATAAATAAATAAGATTTAAATTATACTTAGAACATATTATAATAATAATAATAAATTGATTATTTATATAGCGCTGTATCCCAGTAAGGAACTGGGCTCACAGCGCTTTACATGAAATAAATTACATACCTATTAAGTTGTCTAAGCAGTTAGGGCGAAAATCTTTATGAAAACGTCTCCTAAAATAAACCTTTTAAAAATCGTAAATTTATTAAAAATAATTTTTATAAACATGATTTTTTTCATGGTTATTGACATAATCGACATGATCTGTAGCCGAAATTTGCTATCTTTTATTCAATGTATCAGGTTTTGGAGATATAAAAGAATCGGCATCAACATCAGAGAAAGTTACGACAAAGAGGGAATGTGGCAATTTGTTTTTTTTTAAAATAAGTGCTTTATAAATTGTGACTAATCGGATGTCAAGACAGGTGGATTTACACTAAACATCATTTTAAAAATAAATCACCTGTCATAAGTTAACAATTTTAGTTATAATCATTTGCTTATACAATACATTGATTTGTGGACATTATTTTTGTACTAATGAACATAGCCCGGAGCCTACTGCTCTTCAAGAGTCTCCCTGGAAAACCCCCTCCACTATTCCACCCCCTCCCCCAAAGGGACTTAACGGTTGACATACCCCCTCCCCGGAACGGTCACTTCTTAAATTGCCCCGAGGACATGGCCGAAAATGCCACGTACTAAAAGTGACCTCAGACGGACGGGTGGAATTTCCCTACTTCGACTCGCTACAAATTGGACGCCACCCGGTCAAAGCATACGTGTCTCTATTTTTTATGGACAGCCGCAAAGTGGGGAATCATAAATGGTCTACCTAGCGTGTTCCCCCCCCCCACGAAGTTTTCCTAATAGCTGGTGTCAGTTAAGTTCTTCACGGTACCTTTTGCTAATCCCTACTGATGCTCATGACACTAAACCAGTACCGCTAAATGGCATTGCTAGTGAAGGGGACGAAACGGTCGCTTCGGATTTACCCGACCCTCAAAGCGTAATTTTGTTTTCATCATCGGCATTACATCTAATGCTTTGCCTAAGATTCGTACAGTGAATGTAATCATATGTGAGTAGCACCTAACACCTAACATAACCATGGGCGTCGCTAGGAATTTTCCAGGGGGGTGCAAAAAAAAGTTACAGGCTAAAAAAAACGAATAGTAGAGCAATCGCGAGTTTCCGAAATGCCGTTATTAGAAGATTTTAGGACGTCTGCAGCATCTGACTTATCATTTGCATAGAGGACAACAATACAAGCTCAACAGCCAGACACAACTGAAGCAACTGTTTCTAATTTGATTGTTGCTATCACTTCTTAATTTCCTAAATTGGATATTGGAAGGTATGTCTTGACACACGACCTTTCAAATGAGTTGAAATTGCAGCTGATTCGTGATTGTTGATCCCCTGATAAAAAGTATGATTTAAGAGCTGACAGTGATAGAATCGGAGTTTTTAAATATGCATGGTTATCAGAATATTCACCGTGGCTTGTATACTCACAAATGTTAAAAGTTGCCTTTTGCAAACATTGCGTGTAGTTTTCGCAAAAAGAAATTCGAGGAGTTCAGGGGGCATTTGTCATCAAACCATGCACAAAATATAAAGATTTCAACGAAGATGCACGTAGCCACATGCAAAGCACATGACACAAAGGCTCTCATGAAGATGCAAGCTATTTTGTTGCATTATTGGAAGCCAAAGCAGTTTCTATAGATGAGCAGTTGAACTCATCATTTAGAAGACAAATTCAAGAAAATCGCAACAAACTGGGTTCAATCATTTCTACAATCCTATTTTGCGGCATGCATGATTTAGCACTACGTGGAAAATAATCAAATTCTGGTAATTTTTTTGACTTGTTACAGTTTCGCGTCGAATCTGGAGATGAAGTTCTAGGTAATCCTTTGTCAATTTGTTCTTGTAGAGCTAAGTATATCTCGGCAACTCTGCAAAACACTATAATCGAATTTTATTTGTCTCTCTTGCTTGAAGACATTGTTTGTGAAGAAAATAATTCGTTTGAATTTTCTGTACTTGCTGACGAGACAACTGACATTTTAGCCATTGAGCAGATGTCACTTGGTGTTAGATTTGTCGAAGGACAAAATGGGAAAATGATGGTCACAGAAGAATTCATGGTATATATTCTAATATTCGATAGAACATCTGAATGTTTAGCCAACACCACTGTCACGTGAGAATCACGAGATTAGTGACAGAGAGGTCACATGGGTAAAAGCGTGCGAAAGGAGTTCTGAGAGAAATGGTGAATGTGTGGCTGATGTCTCCACGTTGTGAAACCTCAAAGTTATATTTTTGTACATAGAGTGCATATATAAGTTATTTTATTGACGTTAATTCTTCAGAGGATTGTTGCATAAAAAATGTGTATTGTGAAAACGCCTACAAATCACATTAACAAGTAATACGTCACCATGAGACGTTACAACCATCATTACAAATTCATTAGAATTTGAATTAGATATGACAAAACTTGTTGGTCAAGTATTCGACGAATGTTCTACAATGGTAGGTAAAGAAGGAGGAGTCCAAGATATAATTCGAAAAACATACCAAAAAGCAGCATTTTTACATTGCAGTTCACATAAAGTAAATCTTGTCGTGAACGATTTAAAAAATGTGAATGCTGTAAAAAACAAAATAGTAACAATTAAGTCAATTATGATGTTTTTCCGATGAAGTTATCAAAGAAGAAAACTAATTCCAAATGTTCCTTTGCTATGTGAAACTAGATGAACACATACATGTGAAAGCTTGCGGATTTTTGCTAAAAATTTGACATAAATTGTTAAACAACTGGATTATTTAGAACAATCTGAAAAAAGCAGGCAAGTTGCACATCAGTTACCGTATTTTCACGCATATTCCCCGCGGGTTATACCAGATTTTACAAACCCCGCAGGCCCCCTGCGGGGTATCTTCGTGGGCGGGGTATCTGATTTTTTTTTACTGAATAATGCATCAATGGCACTATTACTTGCAAAACACGAATATAAAATTAGATTCTGTATAACTTCTGGTAAGTTTGTTCACAATCTACCTTTAATCGTTTGATATTACGTATCTGATTTTATAACGTGGTGAGTGAAAAAATATATATACAGTTCATTCAAATAGAGTGGTTCAGCGTGATATGACTTCTCAAATGTGGTGGGATAGGCGGGGTATAAGCGTGGGCGGGTTATACTACAATTTTTTTACAGGATCTAAAAATTCTGCGGGGTATATGCATGGGCGGGTTATCTGCGTGTGCGGGGAATATGCGTGAAAATACGGTACTTTGTGCTGTAAGAACTTCTACATTTGTTGTTTGTTTAGTTATTATTAAAAAATATTCATCAAAGTTAGAAGCTGTGACCCAAAAATTGCAGTCACTTCATTTATATTTACTGGCAGTACAAAAATACATTGAATAACTGCTAACTACATTAGATGTTGATGTACAGAATTGTGATGAGAGGTATAAGGAAATTTTTGGATACAAAACGTGTTGCAGATGACATTGGTGTCGACTTTCAACCTCCACGACAAGCTGGAAGACCAATGAACAGGGAAAATCAAAAGTTGATTTACCTGAAGATTATTTTAGAATAATTGTTTTTATAGCCTACCTTGATTCTATTATATCATCGCTGGAAACTCGTTTTTGTGAGGAAAATAAACCAGAATGTGCCCTTTTAGTTTTGCATCCCTTTTTAATGACAACACTAAAAAGACTCGCAATCAAGGATCAAGCCAGGACAATTGCTGAATATTAAGCATTTGACAATTTATTTGAGGAGAGAGAAACCTGGTATGATATATGGAAATGTAAAACTAGTAAAGGGAAAAAACAGAAACAATAACTCTATGTGAGGTTTTAGATAAAACCAATTTGTTCCCATGATTAATAGGGCTTTTTTGACAGCATTGGCTCTTCCAGTAACAACATGCTCAATCGAGAGATCATTTGGCCTCTAAGACGAGTAAAAACGTGGCTACGCTCAACAACTGATGATGATCGTTTATCTGGTCTTTGTATGATGTTATCCACAGAAAAAAATATCCGAAAACAAGGAAAAATTTAAAGAAAATGTTATCAATAGATTTGGACAAATATCAAGACTTTTACATTCTTTGTTCCAGAATAAATAGCTTAAATTTATAATATTATCGCTGTATCAGTGTAATTTATAATTTTATACTCCATTTTATTAGTATTGTAACTGTAACTGTTCGACACTGAAATAATTATTTTAAAAATTACAATAATGCAATCAGTTATACTTGCAGATATAATTCTTTTTTTATGTTTGGCATATGTACAATGTCTTCAATGTAATAAACTTGCAGGAAATTCAGCCCATATCTATTGTAACAATGTCATAAAATTTTTCTAAAATTATGAGGGGGCAAGTGCCCCCTTCCCCCCACCTTGCCTACACCCATGAAAATAAATTACTTCGGCATTGCCTGCAAAGAGTTGTCGGTTTCTGGCTGTGACCAGCTCCGCTTACCCTACTCGTCCATTGGGCCCTATAGAGGCCACCCCACCTCGGAGGAGTGCTATACTAAATCAGTAGATTGACTAGTTGATATTAGAAGTTTATTTGTATAACCAATACTTTTTTTGTTACCAATACTTTTTTTGTTAAAAAATATTATCAAAGACTAGTAAAAGGACTTATAAAAAATATATAAAACAGTCGTAATAAAAAAACTACAGTTACTACATTACATGTTTCTCTTTGTGTTCGCTTTAGTAAAACGAAAATAATCTATGTCCCACAGTTAAAATTTCTATTTTATTCACCCCATTTAAGTAAAAAATGTGGACACACCAACCAAATTAAAGAATAAAAATGTTAGAAAGAGATATGAACTTTAGCTAAATATGGAGAACCAACATTATTTGGCTTTTTTTTTCTTTTGTGGTATGCAGAAGATTTGTTTGACATTTAAATTAAATAATTGAATTATATTTTTTATTTATTACAACCATGATCTTGTTCTTATTGCTACTAATATGATATAATACTTAACAAAATTTTATTGTAAAAGGAATTTTGATGCCTTTTAAAAGATTGATTACATCAGCTCTAATACTAATTGCTATAAAATCTATTCAAACCGTGCCAAAAATCTTTTCACAACGTCACATGACTCTTATGTATAGGTACAGTCGTTACAGAACTTGTTGCCACAACAGATGTCATACATTTGACTACAGTAACACAAATCAATAACGTTTGGACCTAATCCAAGACTAAGTTTTATAACCACTCAAAAGTACTAAAAATCCCTACCCCACCAAATAAAATTATGATAAAAAAAGAATTCTTAAAAATAAAAATAATAAATAGAAAAAATGTACTTATTATAATAATATAAGGGAATAATTTTGTTTTAGAAAGTGAACCTAAGATATATTTCAAACTTCTTAAACTTAAGAACCAAATGCTGTACAATATCATGAAATTCGTTTGTATTTTGAACATTCCAAGCACAATGGGCGTTCGTTTAATCAAGTTAAATCATTTAATGGACGTCATTTTAATCAAGTTACATCATTTAATGGGCGTCATTTTAATCAAGTTACATCATTTAATTGGCGTCATTTTAATCAAGTTACATCATTTAATGGACGTCATTTTAATCAAGTTACATCATTTAATGGACGTCATTTTAATCAAGTTACATCATTTAATGGACGTCATTTTAATCAAGTTACATCATTTAATGGACGTCATTTTAATCAAGTTACATCATTTAATGGACGTCATTTTAATCAAGTTACATCATTTAATGGACGTCATTTTAATCAAGTTACATCATTTAATGGACGTCATTTTAATCAAGTTACATCATTTAATGGACGTCATTTTAATTAAGTTACATCATTTAATGGACGTCATTTTAATCAAGTTACATCATTTAATGGACGTCATTTTAATCAAGTTACATCATTTAATGGACGTCATTTTAATCAAGTTACATCATTTAATGGACGTCATTTTAATTAAGTTACATCATTTAATGGACGTCATTTTAATCAAGTTACATCATTTAATGGACGTCATTTTAATCAAGTTACATCATTTAATGGACGTCATTTTAATTAAGTTACATCATTTAATGGACGTCATTTTAATCAAGTTACATCATTTAATGGACGTCATTTTAATCAAGTTACATCATTTAATGGACGTCATTTTAATCAAGTTACATCATTTAATGGACGTCATTTTAATCAAGTTACATCATTTAATGGGCGTCATTTTAATCAAGTTACATAATTTAATGGACGTCATTTTAATCAAGTTACATCATTTAATGGACGTCATTTTAATCAAGTTACATCATTTAATGGGCGTCCGTTTAATCAAGTTACATCATTTAATGGACGTCATTTTAATCAAGTTACATCATTTAATGGACGTCATTTTAATCAAGTTACATCATTTAATGGACGTCATTTTAATCAAGTTACATCATTTAATGGACGTCATTTTAATCAAGTTACATCATTTAATGGACGTCATTTTAATCAAGTTACATCATTTAATGGACGTCATTTTAATCAAGTTACATCATTTAATGGACGTCATTTTAATCAAGTTACATCATTTAATGGACGTCATTTTAATCAAGTTACATCATTTAATGGACGTCATTTTCATCAAGTTACATCATTTAATGGACGTCATTTTAATCAAGTTACATCATTTAATGGACGTCATTTTAATCAAGTTACATCATTTAATGGGCGTCATTTTAATCAAGTTACATCATTTAATGGACGTCATTTTAATCAAGTTACATCATTTAATGGACGTCATTTTAATCAAGTTACATCATTTAATGGACGTCATTTTAATCAAGTTACATCATTTAATGGACGTCAGTTTAATCAAGTTACATCATTTAATGGACGTCATTTTAATCAAGTTACATCATTTAATGGGCGTCCGTTTAATCAAGTTACATCATTTAATGGACGTCATTTTAATCAAGTTACATCATTTAATGGACGTCATTTTAATCAAGTTACATCATTTAATGGACGTCATTTTAATCAAGTTACATCATTTAATGGGCGTCATTTTAATCAAGTTACATCATTTAATGGACGTCATTTTAATCAAGTTACATCATTTAATGGACGTCATTTTAATCAAGTTACATCATTTAATGGACGTCATTTTAATCAAGTTACATCATTTAATGGACGTCAATTTAATCAAGTTACATCATTTAATGGACGTCATTTTAATCAAGTTACATCATTTAATGGGCGTCCGTTTAATCAAGTTACATCATTTAATGGACGTCATTTTAATCAAGTTACACCATTTAATGGACGTCATTTTAATCAAGTTACATCATTTAATGGACGTCATTTTAATCAAGTTACCTAATTTAATGGACGTCATTTTAATCAAGTTACATAATTTAATGGACGTCATTTTAATCAAGTTACATCATTTAATGGACGTCATTTTAATCAAGTTACATCATTTAATGGGCGTCATTTTAATCAAGTTACATCATTTAATGGACGTCATTTTAATCAAGTTACATCATTTAATGGACGTCATTTTAATCAAGTTACATCATTTAATGGGCGTCCGTTTAATCAAGTTACATCATTTAATGGACGTCATTTTAATCAAGTTACATCATTTAATGGACGTCATTTTAATCAAGTTACATCATTTAATGGACGTCATTTTAATCAAGTTACATCATTTAATGGACGTCATTTTAATCAAGTTACATCATTTAATGGACGTCATTTTAATCAAGTTACATCATTTAATGGACGTCATTTTAATCAAGTTACACCATTTAATGGACGTCATTTTAATCAAGTTACATCATTTAATGGACGTCATTTTAATCAAGTTACATCATTTAATGGACGTCATTTTAATTAAGTTACATCATTTAATGGACGTCATTTTAATCAAGTTACATCATTTAATGGACGTCATTTTAATCAAGTTACATCATTTAATGGACGTCATTTTAATCAAGTTACATCATTTAATGGACGTCATTTTAATCAAGTTACATCATTTAATGGACGTCATTTTAATCAAGTTACATCATTTAATGGACGTCATTTTAATCAAGTTACATCATTTAATGGGCGTCCCTTTAATCAAGTTACATCATTTAATGGACGTCATTTTAATCAAGTTACATCATTTAATGGACGTCATTTTAATCAAGGTACATCATTTAATGGACGTCATTTTAATCAAGTTACATAATTTAATGGACGTCATTTTAATCAAGTTACATCATTTAATGGGCGTCCGTTTAATCAAGTTACATCATTTAATGGACGTCATTTTAATCAAGTTACATCATTTAATGGCCGTCATTTTAATCAAGTTACATAATTTAATGGACGTCCGTTTAATCAAGTTACATCATTTAATGGACGTCATTTTAATCAAGTTACATCATTTAATGGACGTCATTTTAATCAAGTTACATCATTTAATGGACGTCATTTTAATCAAGTTACATCATTTAATGGACGTCATTTTAATCAAGTTACATCATTTAATGGACGTCCGTTTAATCAAGTTACATCATTTAATGGACGTCATTTTAATCAAGTTACATCATTTAATGGACGTCATTTTAATCAAGTTACATAATTTAATGGACGTCATTTTAATCAAGTTACATCATTTAATGGACGTCATTTTAATCAAGTTACATCATTTAATGGACGTCATTTTAATCAAGTTACATCATTTAATGGACGTCATTTTAATCAAGTTACATAATTTAATGGACGTCCGTTTAATCAAGTTACATCATTTAATGGACGTCATTTTAATCAAGTTACATCATTTAATGGACGTCATTTTAATCAAGTTACATAATTTAATGGACGTCATTTTAATCAAGTTACATCATTTAATGGACGTCATTTTAATCAAGTTACATCATTTAATGGACGTCATTTAATCAAGTTACATCATTTAATGGACGTCATTTTAATCAAGTTACATAATTTAATGGACGTCATTTTAATCAAGTTACATCATTTAATGGACGTCATTTTAATCAAGTTACATCATTTAATGGACGTCATTTTAATCAAGTTACATCATTTAATGGACGTCATTTTAATCAAGTTACATCATTTAATGGACGTCATTTTAATCAAGTTACATCATTTAATGGACGTCATTTTAATCAAGTTACATCATTTAATGGACGTCATTTTAATCAAGTTACATCATTTAATGGACGTCATTTTAATCAAGTTACATCATTTAATGGACGTCATTTTAATCAAGTTACATCATTTAATGGACGTCATTTTAATCAAGTTACATCATTTAATGGACGTCATTTTAATCAAGTTACATCATTTAATGGACGTCATTTTAATCAAGTTACATCATTTAATGGACGTCATTTTAATCAAGTTACATCATTTAATGGACGTCATTTTAATCAAGTTACATCATTTAATGGACGTCATTTTAATCAAGTTACATCATTTAATGGACGTCATTTTAATCAAGTTACATCATTTAATGGACGTCATTTTAATCAAGTTACATCATTTAATGGACGTCATTTTAATCAAGTTACATCATTTAATGGACGTCATTTTAATCAAGTTACATCATTTAATGGACGTCATTTTAATCAAGTTACATAATTAAATTTTAATAAAACAAAAACTTGGACTGTTAGTTAATGAGTATTAAAGTTTTAAAATAGATATCTATCAGAACACAAGAATATGATTGCATACTCAAGATAACAACATTTTGATGATCAATAATAATAAAACTAACTCAGACAATATTAAAATTAAGCCATATATGTACGTTATAACTATAACATAACACATTTCCAAAAGAATATTACCTTATCAACAAGACTTGTTTGTTCTAAGTTATTCTGCAAACTATTTAGTTACGTGAGAAAATAAAATCAATAAAGTTATTTAAAGTATGTGTTTGTGATAGGACATACAAATAACTTCCCAATAAACTTTAAACTTAAAATGACTAAAATTTGACTAAAAATAGTGAGTGAATCAAATACCTTAAAGTTATTTTTAATTTTAGCATGGTTAGGATAAATATATGTTTACATTATATATAGATGTTTGATTACATTAATCATGTAAAGGCATTATGACTTGTCAGTGTCACAATAGATGTTTGATTACAAATAAATTTACTAACAAATCAATTACAACAATTAATGAATACACCAATATTATATTGTTATTTTGCTTGTTTAGCATGGTTAGGCTGACTAACGAAATTGATTTATCAAAGATTATGCCATAAGAAAAAGCATATAACTTCAAACAAATGAAAGCTTTTATACATACATTTATTTGTAACATAAGATTGTAATGGTGTCCTTAATATTACCTTTTAATACAAATTTTCCTTTCTTTATAGAAACAAAATATTTTTTCAGATAGGGTTGGGGGACGGCACACCTGGTTCTGTCCCTTTCGGCGCATAACCACGCAACGCCGCTGACGTACTTAAACCAACATTTTAATGTAAAAGATTCCATGTTTTTCAGCTGGTTGATTACATCAGCTCTAATATTAATCACAATACAATTTACTTAAGCCGTGCCAACAACGTCATATAACTCTTGTGTCTAGCTACAGTGGTTATAGAACTTGTTGCTACAACAAATGTCAAACAGGCGCGTACAGTAACACAAATCAACAAGCTTTGGTTCTAATCCAATACTAAGTTTTATTCTATACAGGCCGATACTTAGCCAAGAAAATTCAATCTAAAAATAATGATTGACTTATGTAACAAATATTTTTGCAACTGTGGACAACAAGTGACACATAATAGCATAGTACTTACAACAAGTGACACATAATAGCATAGTACTTACAACAAGTGACACATAATAACATAGTACTTACAACAAGTGACACATAATAGCATAGTACTTACAACAAGTGACACATAATAGCATAGTACTTACAACAAGTGACACATAATAGCATAGTACTTACAACAAGTGACACATAATAGCATAGTACTTACAACAAGTGACACATAATAGCATAGTACTTACAACAAGTGACACATAATAGCATAGTACTTACAACAAGTGACACATAATAGCATAGTACTTACAACAAGTGACACATAATAGCATAGTACTTACAACAAGTGACACATAATAGCATAGTACTTACAACAAGTGACACATAATAGCATAGTACTTACAACAAGTGACACATAATAGCATAGTACTTACAACAAGTGACACATAATAGCATAGTACTTACAACAAGTGACACATAATAGCATAGTACTTACAACAAGTGACACATAATAGCATAGTACTTACAACAAGTGACACATAATAGCATAGTACTTACAACAAGTGACACATAATAGCATAGTACTTACAACAAGTGACACATAATAGCATAGTACTTACAACAAGTGACACATAATAGCATAGTACTTACAACAAGTGACACATAATAACATAGTACTTACAACAAGTGACACATAATAGCATAGTACATTTAACAAGTGTGTCTAGTCACGCTACACAAGTTCTAGAACTTGTTGCCACAACAAATACCAAATATGTGATTACGCTGACACAAATCAATATCAATGTGGAGTCGATCCAAATATTTCTTGCCCCTCTAGGATATAGTAAGCTACTGAAGTATTGCACTTTAGTAAATTGAAAAATGTAGTCAATTATTAAAACAAAAAATAGTATACTGATTTTTTAAATACCATACATAATATAGTATGAATGAGTATATACATAATTTATTATATCATTGAATGCATTTGACAATGTTTTTTTTTAATTTACATAACAAAAAATATTATGATAACCAATATGTACTTATCAAAGATCTTTTTTTTTCACTAATGCAATAGTTAGTTTGTAGCATTTAAAACAAAACTCTAGTTGTTTTCTTATGATATTTTGAATATCATGTTGGACCAACTTCCTGGTGTACAACTGAGCTGTATGTATGTACACATATCAAACTTTGATATCAATGTAATACTCCATACAAGGACACCCAACTGAGCTGTATGTATGTACACGTATCAAACTTTGATATCAATTTAATACTCCATACAAGGACACACAACTGAGCTGTATGTATGTACACGTATCAAACTTTGATATCAATTTAATACTCCATACAAGGACACACAACTGAGCTGTATGTATGTACACGTATCAAACTTTGATATCAATGTAATACTCCTTACAAGGACACACAACTGAGCTGTATGTATGTACACGTATCAAACTTTGATATCAATTTAATACTCCATACAAGGACACACAACTGAGCTGTATGTATGTACACGTATCAAACTTTGATATCAATTTAATACTCCATACAAGGACACACAACTGAGCTGTATGTATGTACACGTATCAAACTTTGATATCAATGTAATACTCCTTACAAGGACACACAACTGAGCTGTATGTATGTACACGTATCAAACTTTGATATCAATTTAATACTCCATACAAGGACACACAACTGAGCTGTATGTATGTACACGTATCAAACTTTGATATCAATGTAATA
This sequence comes from Ampullaceana balthica, assembly GCA_944989445.1. NCBI lineage: Eukaryota > Metazoa > Mollusca > Gastropoda > Lymnaeidae > Ampullaceana > Ampullaceana balthica. The sequence continues at coordinate 211,877 of CALYLW010001339.1, read as the reverse complement.
CTCCTTACAAGGACACACAACTGAGATGTATGTATGTACACGTATCAAACTTTGATATCAATGTAATACTCCTTACAAGGACACACAACTGAGCTGTATGTATGTACACGTATCAAACTTTGATATCAATTTAATACTCCATACAAGGACACACAACTGAGCTGTATGTATGTACACGTATCAAACTTTGATATCAATTTAATACTCCATACAAGGACACACAACTGAGCTGTATGTATGTACACGTATCAAACTTTGATATCAATTTAATACTCCTTACAAGGACACACAACTGAGATGTATGTATGTACACGTATCAAACTTTGGTATTAATGTAATACTCCTTACAAGGACACACAACTGAGCTGTATGTATGTATGTACACGTATCAAACTTTGATATCAATGTAATACTCCTTACAAGGACACACAACTGAGCTGTATGTATGTACACGTATCAAACTTTGATATCAATGTAATACTCCTTACAAGGACACACAACTGAGCTGTATGTATGTACACGTATCAAACTTTGATATCAATTTAATACTCCTTACAAGGACACACAACTGAGATGTATGTATGTACACGTATCAAACTTTGATATCAATGTAATACTCCTTACAAGGACACACAACTGAGCTGTATGTATGTACACGTATCAAACTTTGGTATTAATGTAATACTCCTTACAAGGACACACAACTGAGCTGTATGTATGTACACGTATCAAACTTTGATATCAATGTAATACTCCTTACAAGGACACACAACTGAGCTGTATGTATGTACACGTATCAAACTTTGATATCAATTTAATACTCCATACAAGGACACACAACTGAGCTGTATGTATGTACACGTATCAAACTTTGATACCAATGTAATACTCCTTACAAGGACACACAACTGAGCTGTATGTATGTACACGTATCAAACTTTGATATCAATTTAATACTCCATACAAGGACACACAACTGAGCTGTATGTATGTACACGTATCAAACTTTGATATCAATGTAATACTCCTTACAAGGACACACAACTGAGATGTATGTATGTACACGTATCAAACTTTGATATCAATGTAATACTCCTTACAAGGACACACAACTGAGCTGTATGTATGTACACGTATCAAATTTTGATATCAATTTAATACTCCATACAAGGACACACAACTGAGCTGTATGTATGTACACGTATCAAACTTTGATATCAATGTAATACTCCTTACAAGGACACACAACTGAGCTGTATGTATGTACACGTATCAAACTTTGATATCATTTTTAATACTCCATACAAGGACACACAACTGAGCTGTATGTATGTACACGTATCAAACTTTGATATCAATTTAATACTCCTTACAAGGACACACAACTGAGATGTATGTATGTACACGTATCAAACTTTGGTATTAATGTAATACTCCTTACAAGGACACACAACTGAGCTGTATGTATGTATGTACACGTATCAAACTTTGATATCAATGTAATACTCCTTACAAGGACACACAACTGAGCTGTATGTATGTACACGTATCAAACTTTGATATCAATGTAATACTCCTTACAAGGACACACAACTGAGCTGTATGTATGTACACGTATCAAACTTTGATATCAATTTAATACTCCTTACAAGGACATACAACTGAGCTTTATGTATGTACACATATCAAACTTTGGTATTAATGTAATACTCCTTACAAGGACACACAACTGAGCTGTATGTATGTATGTACACGTATCAAACTTTGATATCAATGTAATACTCCTTACAAGGACACACAACTGAGCTGTATGTATGTACACGTATCAAACTTTGATATCAATGTAATACTCCTTACAAGGACACACAACTGAGCTGTATGTATGTATGTACACGTATCAAACTTTGATATCAATGTAATACTCCTTACAAGGACACACAACTGAGCTGTATGTATGTACACGTATCAAACTTTGATATCAATGTAATACTCCTTACAAGGACACACAACTGAGCTGTATGTATGTATGTACACGTATCAAACTTTGATATCAATGTAATACTCCTTACAAGGACACACAACTGAGCTGTATGTATGTACACGTATCAAACTTTGATATCAATGTAATACTCCTTACAAGGACACACAACTGAGCTGTATGTATGTACACGTATCAAACTTTGATATCAATTTAATACTCCTTACAAGGACACACAACTGAGCTGTATGTATGTATGTACACGTATCAAACTTTGATATCAATGTAATACTCCTTACAAGGACACACAACTGAGCTGTATGTATGTACACGTATCAAACTTTGATATCAATTTAATACTCCTTACAAGGACACACAACTGAGCTGTATGTATGTATGTACACGTATCAAACTTTGATATCAATGTAATACTCATTACAAGGACATACGTGAGTGTCCCCCAATAACATTAGATGACCTAGAAATGATGGTTATATTTTTATATGTCCTTAATTTTTGTTTTCTTTTAAAGTCTGCTCCACCAATTATAAAAATGTATATGCCCCTTGTATTTAAACTTCTTGACTCAATTTCAGTGACTTACATGGACACAGCCCACACACTCTAAGAAACAAGGACTTCTCTATTTTATATAACATTTACATCAAATACAAACAAACGACCTTCTTCCACCCGTCTGTCTTTAATGGTAGAATAATTGTTTGCCATGATATTAATGCGTGATATTATGGTGTGCCAACAAAGTGTTTACAACGTCATAAAACTCATGTGTCTAGCTACAGTAGTTGTGGAACTTATTGCCACAAAAAATGTCAGACACGCGACTAAAGTAAACACAAAACAATAATGCTTGGACCTAATCCAAGACTCAGTTATATTCCAACTCGATAATTTTGTTTTAAAACATACTGCCTGAGTCAAAATTATAAAATGAATTTTAAAATTTTTAAAAAAAAGCTGTTAGATCCTATTATAGTATATATTTAATTATTTATCAAAGCATGTGAAACTTTTTTCACATATCAAATATCAAACTTTGAGAACTTGATGATGTACAATATTATGATATAACAAAACTCATTTGTTGTAAGAGCATCTAAACCATCAGTGACGTCAGTTTAATAAATGGACCGATTTTAATTTTAATAAAAACAAATTTTAAGAATTGTTCGTTACAAGATAAAAAAAGTTTTATAATAACCTATTTCATTTTTCTAATTTAAAGATTGATATAAAGATTGTTTGTTTACAGATATTAAAGTTTGACAATGTAAATATATAATAACTAAATTATTTAAATTATAGGGTTAAAACAAGCTATTAAAGTTTTACAATGGTTTTACAACTCTTACCTTACCAACACGACTTGTCTGTACAAAGTTCTTCTACAAACTGCAAAGTTGCCTCACGTGATAAAATCGATAAGTCTTTTAAATATGTGTTTAAAATAAGATATAAAAATAAATTTGGCAAAGTGAATTCAATCTAAAAATAGCCCTATTTCACTGACGTCGCAAGATTGTTGTGTTTGTGGACCACACCATGTGACCCATAATAACAAAGTAAATGTTTACAGAATAGACACACCATGTGACACGTAATAACACAGTAACTGTTTACAGAATAGACACAACATAAGGTTAGCAAAGTAATATTTACAATGTTTTCTAATATATCATGATAATGTAATTAACAATAAAAAGTAGCTTGAAATAAAATATTGAAACAAATAAATACTTGAAAATGAGAATTTTTGGCCGATATCTCTGCCGCACTTCAGTTCAAAGTTTTAGATGGCGGCAGTAATTTAAATTAATAACAAACATGGCAAAGTGTGAGACAGTCTACCGAAAATAGTTTTATACAGCAATGCAACTATGCTTTAACATGCATAACTTGCCTACAATATAAAGTCTAAAAGAATCGTACATGTGATCGACTATTTATTTTTATATAACGCTGATACGAAGTTTATAAACAAATTTTCCCAATCTTAGGCTAAAAGAATTTTAGTATTGTCAGTTGGAAGTTTTGATATAGTTGAATTTTGTTTTGTTATCAAGATAGTGTACTTTTGAAAATAAATAGATTTAATATTTGAATAAAATTGATATCTTTTGAAAACAATTTTGTTTTCACATTTTCCAATAGTATTACCTTAAGGTTAATTTATTTTTTTTTAAATACGAAAACATCTTCAGTTTTTTTAAACAAGAATAGAATTGGATCCTACCCAAGCATTACATTGAAAAAAGTTGATAATTAAGAGTTAATAAACTGTTTCAAATCAACCATTTTATATACAAATTTTCTTATCTTGTTGTGCCCCGTTTTACCAGATGAGTGATCCGAAGAAAAAATGTAGACAGTACAGTGTTGAATATTTGAAGTATGGCTTTATTTCATTACCAGGAAATAGTATTTTACCAATGTGTCTTCTACGAAATAAAACTTTGTCGAACGATTCTATAAAACCTTCCAAGATTAAGGAACACTTAATGAAAATACATAGTGATAAAAACATATAAAGATTTAACTTTTTTTCAAGCAGTTAAAGAAAAGCATTTGAAAACACCATCAGTTCAACAAGTCATGGGGACAAAATCTGAGCGAGATGACGTTGGACTGCGTGCGTCTTTTGATATTTCTTTATTGATTGCAAAGTCTGGAAAGCCCAACACGATTAGTGAAGAACTTATTTCAAATGTACCATCTGTAAGTCAGGTGATAAGCACTGTGTTGCACAAACCAACTTTTGACATCACGAAAAGAATTCCACTGAGCAATAATTCCGCAGAAGAATTGACGAAATGGCTCAGTGTGTTGAAAATTCTTTATGTGAGTACTTAAAAACATCTGAAATTTATCTACAGCTTGACGAGTCCACTTTACCAGGAAATGAGGCTTTACTTTTAGCTTATGTAAGATTTGTAAAAGAAGAACAATTTTGCCTAGAAATGTTGTTTGCTAAATGTTTTGAAACAGATACGAAAGGTCAAACTTTATTTACTGAATTAAAAAGACTTTCGATGAAAAAGCTATACCCTCTACTAATATCGTTTATGTTACTACTGACGGTGCTCCGACAATTGTTGGAAGATACCGAGGCTTTCTGGCATACTAAAAACAAGCTGTACCACATGTATGTTCAGTGCATTGTGTCATTCATTGACATCCTTAAGTTGTAAAAAATCTTAGTGAGCGTTTGCATGAATCACTAGATATTGTCATTAGAGCAGTTAATAAAATCAAAAGGAATGCCATCAATGAGAGATTATGTGCTAAACTTTGTTTAGAAACAAAGACTATAATCGTTTACTACTTCACACAGAAGTACGTTGGTTATCTAAAATTCCATGTTTAAACAATTTTATGTTCTCTTTGATTCAGTGCTGGAATTCTTTTAAGACAAAGACAGTGATTTGAAACAAGATTTAATTTAACGAAACTAATTTGAAACAACAAGGTGACCAATTAAATTTAATCAAAACTAAAAGCGTATTATCTGCGATTGATGCAAAAAAAAATTCTGTATAAACAAAACTTGGAGAGAGGGGAATGTTCTCAGTTTCAAAATCTCTCGAAATTGCAAAATAGATATAAAAACTTGATGGTCTACTGTCAACACTTAAAGGCTCTTCATGCAGACCTGAACCAAAGATTTGAAGACATTCTTCACTTGGATATTCCCTACTAGGTGTTGAACGCTTTTTCTGGGGGACAAACTCAGATAACAGACATAGATGAATCCATACTAATACAGGAGCAACTTATTGAATTTTCCACAATTGAGGAGTTTAAACCAATGTTTGAACAATGATACTGCCAATTATAGCTACATGGACAGATCCCAATGTTATATCCTGCATCATGGGTTATTGTACATAAGTTTTTGACTGATTTCCCGTCTTCTTATTTGGTAGAACAGCTAATGTTACAACTAGATAACTGTTACAGCTAATGTTAAAACTAGATAACTGTTACAGTTAATGTTAAAACTAGATAACTGTTACAGCTAATGTTAAAACTAGATACCTGT
>CALYLW010001339.1:151187-205316 GCA_944989445.1 Ampullaceana balthica | reverse complement strand
AACTAGAGGCACCAATTTTGTTATTGAGAAGTGCAAGCACCACTAATGTTACATTTGAAATAATTTGTTTATTATCGTTTCGACACTTTCTAGCTCATAGCATAAATAAATGTTTATAAAGTCGTCTTTTGGTTGCATTAGTTTAATGTTAACACGGTTTTAAAAGTTCATCAGATCAGTGTAGTGATACACTTTATTAAATAAGACTTTTTGTACAGACTTATGTCTGATGTTACAGATGTACATGTAAACTTTGTTTGTATTTTATTTTGACTTCGTCGCTTTTTCGGTTTTAAACACATATAACGTTTTATATTTAAATAATTTAGTTGTGTATCCATTAGCCTCAATATTAAACCACAAACAGTGTCAGACACTTTTAGATTTATCCACGTAATGTAAAATTGCTAACCACTAGGATTAAGACATATGCTTATCTATAACCACACTATGACGTCACATTTATAAGTTCCCCTATATGATGATACATTCATCGATGATACAAGAAGATTGATTTGTTTAAATATCACACACTGAAACAATCACAGTAAAGGTTTGTCAACACTGATGTACAGAACAAGCTTGTTCAACCAGAAGTTGATATATCATCCACATGTTACCACACACCACAATAATGTACACCCCAAACCTACTTATGACCACACTACCCACATGTTACCACACACAACAATAATGTACACCCCAAATTCGCATGTGATCACACCAACCACGTGTTTTCATATCAACAAACATTTCCGTTTTTGTAAATACATTTATAAATAAACATAAACACACAAACAATAATAATATAAAACAGTCAAATAATTCATTTTTACTTGTTTATTTTGTCTTATGAAATTAAACCCAATAAAATGGTAATCAATAAAATAAAATGTTTAAAATACTAACCTAGTTGATACTTTTATAGAATTAAATATTAAATAAAACTTAAAATACAACAATGTCCAAATGTAAAAGAAAGGAAAGTATAAAAATATAACAATACATTCTAATACTATTACAAGATGTTAATTTTTTGTTGGTGGTGTGGGTGACGATATGGAAGGTGAGAGTGTACATGAGGCGTGTTGTTGGTGGCGTTGGTGCCGATATGGAAGGTGAGAGTGTACATGAGGCGTGTTGTTGGTGGTGTGTGTGCCGCTATGGAAGGTGAGAGTTGTAATGAATTAAACACAGCCGCCATCAACGTATAGTTCCTTTATTAATTAACAACTTCCGTTATAATAATCAAGAACCACAACTCATACATTAATGATCTAATGAAATAAGTCATCAAGAGTTATTTCCCATTATTACATTCCTCCTTTCCTCGGATATGGACTCATAACAATTTATAATTGTAATATACATTTAACATAAAATGAGCTTAAAGAACTCTTGATTACTTTGCAGTGATGAGAATTTAAAATTATGCAAAGATGTATAAAATTCAGATCGTATTAACTATTATCTACATGTCACTTATGTAAATAGTAAAATTAAACTTATTGTATTTTGAACTTGGTTACTATTCTTGATAAAATGTCAAATTTTCATTTCTGATATTAAGTTTAATTATTGCTTAAAATTTAACGTCTTTTTAAACTTGTGTGCTGTTCTTGATGAAGTATCCAACTGTTTCTTTATGGATTGGTTGAACGTTATTGTATCTTGATTTATTCAATTTAAATGATATTTAAATATTACTGACTTTCAAAAGTCAAAGATTAACTGTTTTATGTCTTCATATTTATCTTCCTTTCTGACAAATATATGTTTTTTTTTCTAATTTGATTTTAATGATTATGTATAAAATAACACTTTTGATGAAACGATTTATCTTGAATGGCATTATCATACCATAACACAGACGTTGAAGATCAATTAGATCTAAAATAAAATAAAGACGACAAGAAATTAACGACCTTTAGTCTTGTTGAAACGTTGGGGCATTCCTGGTTGTTATCGTTATGATGCCCATCGAGAGACGAACGATTAAAACGTTGAACGGGCTCGATTTTTTATTCACTGAAAGCATAGTGATTAATTAGCTCATGTGGTAATCTCTATACCGGTCTGGCATCTTTCGAGCTCTTATGGGACGCTGCAACTGATGGTTAGGCAGACCGACGTCAGCTGCGGGCACAGGCTCGACTGTAGTCTCATCTTGGATGTCGACTTCTGGTTCAGTAGAAAAGTATTCTTCTTCTTCGATTAGGTCGTCTGATGTAGGCGCTCGTGGTGACTGTTTGAAGAAGCTGCTGTTTCTCGTGATGGTTTTGTCATTTCTTTGAGCAGTAATCATAGTACCTTTCTTGTGTGTGACAGTGTAAGGCATTGGTTCATAAGGAGTTAATGGTCGAATAGAACTTGTGTCTTTGACAACTATACGTTGATGGCGGCTGTGTTTAATTCATTACATTGGCGACGAGGTAAATTTCTAATCAGAATCCACGAACATCTTCGTCAAATATAATACAAATATCTTTGGAAAAGAAGGTCTTAGATCTAAAAGGATCAATAAGTATTGAAAACGGATTTTAATTAATTCAATTACTTAAATCAAGATTTTAATCTAAATCTAACGAGGAGACAAAATTTACAAAATGGCTTTCGCACAGCTACCAGCCTACCCTGCATTCGATACGAAGTCAGAAGGTGTGGCTCCTCGATGGCACAAGTGGGTGTCAAGGCTAACAAATAACTTGTTTATGGCATACCATGTCGACGATGAAAGCAGAAAAAAAGCTCTCCTACTAACATATGCAGGTAATGATCTTAATGATATAGTGGAATCGCTACCGGACTCGGAAACAACTCCAACACCATATGAATCAGTGTTTGATAAGATCATTCAAGCATTGAATAGTTACTTTAATCCAAGAGTAAACAAAGAGATTCAAAGATATGCTTAGACAGCTCCACCAACAAACTGAAGAAATAGAAACCTTTTACACTGAGCTAAAGCAGCTAGCACCATCGTGTGAGTTCCATAGTCCTGACGAAGAGATAAAGTCACAACTAATAGCTGGTTGTAAATCATCCAAATTACGGGAAGACGGATTAAACAATCCTAACATCTTGTTGACAGATTTATTACAGTTTGCCAGAACCTGCGAAATCACGCAAAAACATGTTAAGCAGGTAGAAGGAAATAATCCATCAAATAATTTATCTCTGCACAAAATTAGATCTACTACTACTAGTTCAACTAGTCACAGTCAGTCCAAACAACACAATTATAGATCTACGCCAAAACAACCCTGTCTAGTTCCTTCATCTAAATGTAAGAATTGTGGAAGAGCATGGCCTCATGAAGGTGGTCAGAAGTATTGTCCAGCTTTCAATAAACAATGCAGAGCATGTGGCAAAAACAACCACTTTGCAACTGTTTGCAACAGCGCAGCCAGACCAGCATTTCAACCGAAACGCACACCACACCATAAACCAAGTTTTAAAAAGCATGTTAGAAACCTGAATGACACTTCAGAAGACAACTATGTATTCATGTCCACCAACAAAGGAAAACAAATGCCTTTATATGATGTCAACATCAATGGGAACATGATACAAGCTCTAGCAGATTCTGGAGCAAGCATCAACATCCTGCCAGAACATGTCTTTAAAAAGTTAACTCCCAAACCTCATCTGAATAGTAGCAAAACCAAGATATTTCCATTTTCATCAAGTCAACCACTAGATGTCATAGGGAAATTCAATGCATCAGTATCACACAAGAATATTAACATATCTGCCGATTTCCTTGTTGTGAAAACAAAAGAAATACCTATCATTGGTTGGAAAACTTGTCTTGAGCTTCAACCTCTTCAGAAAGTGACTGCAGTGAGCAACTGTGAAATTTCTGCACAGTTCCCAGACATATTTACAGGACTATCTCCTGCACAGATTTTTATTTGGTCGCGAATTAAAAACAAAACTTCCTCAAGTACCAAACATCCCATCCTCGTCGCCAATGTAATGAATTAAACACAGCCGCCATCAACGTATAGTTACTTTATTAATTAACAACTTCCGTTATAATAAAGAACCACAACTCATACATTTATGATTTAATGAAATAAGTCATCAAGAGTTATTTCCCATTATTACAAGAGTGTACATGAGGCGTGTTGTTGGTGGTGTGGGTGCCGATATGTAAGGTGAGTGTACATGAGGCGTGTTGTTGGTGGTGTGGGTGCCGATATGGAAGGTGGGAGTGTACATGAGGCTTGTTGTTGGTGGTGATAATTTGATGTATTACAGTCTAATACAAAATTCAAAACATGATTAAGTTTCTAGAGTCACAGTTTCAATAAGAACGTACTGTAATAAATAGAGAACAAAAGTTATAGTGTTATTAATAAATAAGATGGAACTGTTGGGGATAGGGGTGCCACAAATTAAGCTTGGGGCGCACATGGGGCGTTAAAATGGCTGTTATCAATGACAAGAAACAATAGTTTATACATGTTATATAAATAGTCGCTGATTTATTTTTCAAAAATAGATTAATAATTGTATGTGACTATGTTTTATTAACAAACAAAAAGTTAGAGGTGGGTGTGAAATACTTGTACTGTGGGCGCACATGGGGCGTGATAGACTGGTACTGTGGGAGCACATGGGGCGTGATAGACTGGTACTGTGGGAGAACATGGGGCGTGATAGACTGGTACTGTGGGAGAACATGGGGCGTGATAGACTGGTACTGTGGGAGAACATGGGGCGTGATAGACTGGTACTGTGGGAGAACATGGGGCGTGATAGACTGGTACTGTGGGAGAACATGGGGCGTGATAGACTGGTACTGTGGCAGCACATGGGGCGTGATAGACTGGTACTGGGGGCGCACATGGAGCGTCATAGACTGGTACTGGGGGCGCACATGGGGCGTGATAGACTGGTACTGGGGGCGCACATGGGGCGTGATAGACTGGTACTGGGGGCGCACATGGAGCGTCATAGACTAGTACTGGGGGCGCACATGGGGCGTGATAGACTGGTACTGGGGGCGCACATGGGGCGTGATAGACTGGTACTGTGGGCGCACACGGGGCGTGATAGACTGGTACTGGAAGCGCATATGGGGCGTGATAGACTGGTACTGGGGGCGCACATGGGGCGTGATAGACTGGTACTGCGGCGCAAATGGGGCGTCATAGACTGGTACTGGGGGCGCACATTGGGCGAGATAGACTGTGTCTTTTTTATAGTCATTAACATTTGGTACAAGTTATTTAAAAATGGATTTTTAAACAAAATATTTATTTGATACTAGCAGACCCGTCGTGCTGTGCAACGATCTCAGTAGAAATGAATAAATTTAAAGAAACCAATGAGTGGTATGTTTAAAAATAATTATGCCAGAAACCTTCGCGGAATTGTAAAAAAAAATCCAAGTTTCATAGCAAACGGATAAATAAATTAATTTTTAAATAGCGTACAAAAGAATAAACAATATAAAGGCCCCCGGCCACAAAATGATTGATAATATATTTTTATTGTCATTGTACTCAAGCTATATTCCTCAATATCATGAAAAATTGAATAGGGAGTACAATTATTAAAGTTCAGTAAAAAAGACATTTTGGGCCCCCAGCTCCGAGGGAATGAACATTAGGAGTTGAGTGCCCTATAGTAATATGGGCTCTTAAGTTTTGTTTTACTAAGTTTGGTCAAATGCCAGTTATTTTCTCATTAATTTACTCTGAAACTACGTTTTATATAGCTAATATAAGGGTCCCCCGGCCCATTCGGTGCAAGAGGTCAATTTCAAAAACCTGTTCATTTTAATTCAGTTTTATTGTGGATATATTTCTCAAGATCTTTAAAAAGTGAATAGGAAAAATATCTTAAACATATATGGCCCCGAAGAAATTGACATTTAAAGTTCAGTGCCCTATATTTGTTTAATATGGGTTTACCAAGTTCTTGTATACCAATTTTGGTGAAGATCTATTCGTTTACACAGTAGCTAACCCAGAAACTAATTTTTATATAGCTCATATAAGCAAAAAACAACATTAAGGGCCCTAGGGCCTATTCAGGGCAAGATAAAAAGTTCAAAACACCTGTTCATTTCAATATGGATAATAATGGATACATGTACCATTTGTATTGATAGAATTGGGGAATAAAACCTTAAACGTTTAAGTAAAAAGGTATTTTGGGCCCCCAGCCCCAAAGGAGTGGACATTAGGAGTCAAGTGCCATATAGTATTTTAATATGGGCTACCAAGATTTTGTATGCAAAGTTTGGTTAAGATCTATTAATTTACTCAGTAGCTAAAGCTAAAACTAATTTGTATATAGCTCATATAAGAAAAACATGACATTATGGGGCCCCGGCGCCCCATGAGTGTTACATTTAGAAAAAGTCGCCAGTTACCATCCCGGGAGCATAGTCAACAGTCTCAAAAAGTTTCATGACGATCGGTGAATGGTTTTGTAAGCTATAAAAGACATGCACACACTCACACAGAGAGAGACGTGCTTTGATTTATATCTAACTAGCAGACCCGTCGTGCGTTGCAACGATCAAAGTATAAAGGAATAAATTTAAAGAAACTAATGAGTGGTATGTTTAAAAACAATTCTGAAGAAACCTTTGTGGAAGTGTGAAAAAAATTTCAAGTTTCATAGCAAACGGATAAATAAATTAATAATTAAATAGCGTACAAAAGAAGAAACGATATTAAGGGCCCCGGCCCCAAAATGAGTGATACGTTATATTTTTTATTTCTATTGTACTCAAGCTATATTTCTCAATATCGTGTAAAATTAAATGGGTAATGCAATTAATAACGTTCAGTTAAAAAGACATTTGGGGCCCCATCTCCGAGGGAATGGACATTAGGAGTTAAGTGCCCTATAGTAATGTAATTTAGGCTCTAAAGTTTGTATATACTAAGTTTGGTCAAAATCCAGTTATTTTCGCATTATTTAACACTTAAACTAATTTTTTTATCTAGCCAATATAAGAAAAATAAAAGAAATTAAGGGGCCCCTAGGCCTATGCGGTGCAAGATGTCAATTTCAAAAACCTTTTCATTTTAATTTAGTTTCATCATGTATATATTCAAGATCGTTACAACGTGAATGGGGAAAATATCTTAAACATATAAAAAGATATTTGGGGCCCCCGGCCCCGAAGAAATTGACATTAGAAGTTATGTGCCCTTAAGTATTTTAATATGGGATACCAAGTTTTTGAAAACAAAGTTTGGTTAAGATCCATTTATTCACTTAGTACCTAACGCATAAACTAAATTTTAAATAGCTGATATAAGCAAAAAACGACACTAAGGGCCCCAGGGCCTATTATTTGCAAGACATAAATTTTAAAACACCTGTTCGTTTCAATATGGCTAATAATGAATGCATTTATCATTATTTTTCAAGATCTTTAATAAATATATGGGAAATAAATTCTTAAAAGTTGAAGAAAAATGGCATTTTGTGCCCCAGGCCCGAAGGAATGGTCATTAGGAGTTTATTGCCCTTTAATATTTTAGTATGGGCTGTCAAGTTTTTATATGCAAAGTTTAGTTAAGATCAATTAAGTAACACAGTAGCTAACGCTTAAACTAATTTTTATATAGCTCTTTTAAGCAAAACATGACATTATGGGGCCCCGTCGTCCGACGAGTGTTAAATTTCGAAAAAAAGTTGCCAGTTACCATTCCGGTAGCATACTAAACCGTCTCAAAAAGGTTCATGACGATCGGGTGAATGGTTTAGTCAGCTATAAATGACATGCACAGACACACACAGACACACGCAGACATACTTTGATTTTTATAAATATAGATATAGTGAAATAAAACGACATAAAGGGGACCCGGGCCTATTCGGTGCGAGATGTCAATTTAAAAAATCTCTTCATTTTAATTCAATTGCATCAGGTTTATCAAGATCATTAAAATGTGAACGGAAAAATATCTTAACATATATGAAAAAATTTAATTGGTGCCCCCGGCCCCGAAGAATTCGACATGAAAAGTTCAGAAACTGTAAGTATTTTAATATGGGCTACCAAGTTTTTGTATACAAAGTTTGGTTAAGATCCAATCATTTACTCTGTAGCTAACGCATAAACTGTTTTATAAAGCTCGTATAAGCAAAAAACGACATTAAGGGCCACAGGGCCCTATTATTGCAAGAAATATAGTGCGAAACATATGTTCATTTGAAGAAATTTCAAAATACATACATTTATTTATATTTCTCAATATTGTTAAAAAATTTGAATGGACTATAAAATATTAAACATTTACTAAAATAGACAGTTTGGGCCCCCTGCCCCGTGGGAATGAAAATAAGGGAGTTCAGTGCCCTATCGTAATAGAATATATATCCTTGATTTTTGTATATACTAATATGGGTTAAGATACATTAATTTTCTCAGTATTTTAATCTAATACTAATTTTTATACAGCTAATATAAGAAAAAAACGACATTTAGGGGCCCGTGGGCCCATTCGGTGAAAGATGTAAATTTTAAAAACCTTTTCATTTTAATTAAGTTTCCTCATAGATATATTCCTCAAGATCGTGAAAAATTGAAAAATTGAGTGGGGGAAAATACATTAAACATATCCGATGAGAACACATTTGCTGTCTCTGGCCCTGTAGGAATGGACATTTGAAGTTATGTGCCCTACAGTATTTTAATATGGGCTACCAAGTTTTTATATTCAAATTTTGGTTAAGATCCATTCATTTACTCAGTAGCTGACGCATAAAATAATTTTTATATATCATATATAACCAAAAAATGACATGGGCCCCCGGCGCCCCATGAGTGTTAAATTTAGAAAACAAAGTTGCCAGTTACCATCCCAGGTAGGTACTTAACAGTCTCCAAAAATTTAATGACAATCGGATGAATGGTTTAGTTAGCTATAAAGGACATGCACATACACACACACACGCGCACACACACACACACACACAGACATACTTTGATTTTTATATATATAGATTAGCAGACTAGTCGTACGTTGCAAAGATCTCAGTAAAATGAATAAATTTAAAGAAACCAATGAGTGGTGTGTTTTTTTTTAAAACCTGCCAGAAACCTTCGCGGAAGTTTGCAAAAAAAGTCAAGTTTCATAGTAAACGGATAAATAAATTAAAAATTAAATAGCTTACAAAAGAAGAAACGATATTTAGGGCCCCGGTCCCAAAATGAGGGATAATTTAATTTTTTTAGTTCCATTGTACTCAAGCTATATTTCTCAATATCGTGTAAAATTGAATATGGAATACAATTATTAACGTGCAGTAAAAAAAGACATTTTGGGGCCCCAGCTCCGAAGGAATGACATTAGGAGTTCAGTGCCCTATAGTAATTTAATATGGGCTCTTAAGTTTTTATATACTAAGTTTGGTCAAAATCAAAATATTTTCTCATAAGCTAACGCTGAAACTAATTATTATTTTTATATAACTAATATAGGGGGAAAACTGACATTAAGGGGCCACCGGGCCCATTCGGTGCAAGATGTCAATTTCAAAAACCTCTTCATTTTAAATCATTTTCATAATGGATATATTTCTCAAGGTCTTTAAAAAGTGAATAGGAAAAACATATAAGAAAAAAAGACATTTGGGGCCCTCGGACCCAAATAAATTGACATTAGAAGTTCAGTGCCCTTAAGTATTTTAAAATTGGCTTCCAAATTTTTGCATACAAAGTTTGGATAAGATCCATTCATTTACTCAGTAGCTAACGAAAAAAAGTAATTTTTATATAGCTCATATAAGCAAAAACGACATTAAGGGCCCCAGGGCCCATTCAGGGCAAGATATAAAGTTCAAAACACCTGTTCATTTCAATATGGATGATAATGGATACATATATAATTAATTTTCAAGATCGCTAATAAGTGAATGGTGAATAAAATCTTAAAAGTTTAAGAAAAAAGGCATTTTTGGCCCCCAAGCCTGAAGGAATGATCATTAGGAGTTCACTGCCCTATAGTATTTTAATATTGACCGTCAAGTATGTATTTACAAATTTTTGTTAAGATCCATCAAATTTATACATTAGCTAACGCTTAAACTAATTTGTATATATCTCATATAGAAAAACAATGACTTTATTGGCCCCCGGCGCCCCATGGGTTTTAAATTTAGAAAACAATTTGGTCACTTACGATCCAAGGAGTGTACTCAACAGTCTCTTAAAGTTTCATGATGTTCGGGTGAATGATTTAGGCAGCTATAACGGACATGCGCGCACACACACACACACACACACACACACACACACATACACACTTTCATTTTTGTATATATATAGATAAAGAAATTTATGGTTTCAGAGACCATCCCGTGCAAGGTGTCAATTTAAAAAAGCTGTTCCTTTTAATTCAGTTTCGTCATGGATATATTTCTCAAGATCGTTATAACGTGAATGGGAAAAATTTCTTAAACATATACGAAAAAAAGGTATTTAAGGCCTCCGGCCCCTAAGAAATTGACATTAGAAGTTCAGTGCCCTTACGTATTTTAATATGGAGTACCACGTTTTTTAATACAAATTTTGGTTAAGATCTATTCATTTACTTAGTAGCAAACAGATAAACTAAATATTATATAGCTCATATAAGCAAAAAACGACATTAAGGGCCCCAGGGCCCATTTTGTCGAAGACATAAAGTTCAAAACACCTGTTCCTTTCAATATGGATAATAATGGATGCATTTATCATTATTTTTCAAAATCGTTAATAAATGAATGGGGAATAAATTATTAAAAATTTAAGAAATAAAGGCATTTTGGGCCCCTCGGCCCGAAGAAATGGACATTAGGAGTTTATTGCCTTAGAGTATTTTAATATTGGCTGTCAATTTTGTATATACAAAGTTTAATTAAGATCCATCAATTAACACAGTAGCTAACGCTTAAAATAATTTGTATTTAGCTCATATAAGGAAAACATGACATTATGGGCTCCCGGCGCCCCATGAGTGTTAAATTTCGAAAAAAAAAGTAGCCAGTTACCATCCCGGGAGCATAGTCAACAGTTTAGAAAAGTTTTATGACGATCGGATGAATGGTTTAGTCAGCTACAAAGGACATGTACACACACACACACACACACACACAGACATACTTTGATATATATATATGTATAATATGAAGGGTCCCGGGCCAATCAGTTCAACATATGACGTTCGAAAATGCGTTCATTTATATCAATTTAATAATAAATATATTTATCTTTATTTCTTAATATTTTGTAAAATTGAATGGGGAATACAATATTAATTTTTTAGACAAAAAGACAGATAGAATCCCCACCCAAGTGGAGATGGACATAATGACCTCAATGCCCAATAGTAATTTAATATAGGCTCTTAACTTTCTATATACGACGTTTGATCAAAATCCAGTTATTTTCTCATTATCTAACAATTAAACTAATTTTATATAGCTAATATAAGGAAACAATACATTAAGGGGCCGCGGGGATCATTCGGATCAAGAGGTACATTTCAAAAACCTATTTATTTATATTCAGATTCATCATGGATAGTTTCTAAAGATCGTTAAAACTGAATTGGAAATAATATCTTATAGAAAACCAAAAAAGACATTTGGGCCCCCCGGCCCATTCGGAGTATAATGTACATTTTAAAATGCTGTTCATTTTAGTTCAAGTTCATCTAGTATATATTTCTCAAGATCTTTAAGAATAGAATGGGAAATAGCATCTTAAAATATATGAAAAATAGAAGTTAAAGGGCCCCGGATAAATAAACAATAAAAGTTCAGTGCCCTTTAGTATTATAATTCGGGCTACCAAATATTTGTATAGAAATTTTTGGTTAAAATCCATCCATTTACTCCGTAGCTAACGCATAAACTAACTTTTATATATCTCATGTTAGCAAAACTGTTAGCCAATTCAATGTAAAAGATTATTCTTTTAACCTATTTTCATTTCAATCAATTTCATAATGCATACATTTATTTATATTTCTAAAGATCTTAAAAAATTGAACGGTAAATAAAATATAAAACGTTGAGTAAAAAAAGGCATTTGGGGCCCTAAACCCCGAGAGAAAGGACATTAGGAGTTCAGTGCGCAATAGTAATATATATTTAAACTTTTAAATTTTTATATACAAAGATCGTTAAAAAAGAATGGGAAATAATATATTTAAAATATTTTTAAAAAGAAATTTGGGGCCCCCAGCCCCGACGAAAACAACATTATATGTTGAGTGCCCTTTGTGATTTGAATATGGGCTTCCAAGGTTTTGTATACGAAATTTGGTTAAGATCCATTCATTTATTCAGTAACTAGCGAGTAAACTAATTTTTATATAGCTCACATAAGCAAAAATGGACATAAAGGGACCCAGGGCCCATTTAGTGCAAGATAAAAAGTTAATAACACCTGTTTATTTCAATCAATTTTATAATGGATATATTTATCTCAAAAGCGTAATCAAAAGTATCCAAAAGTTTCATGGCGATCGGATGAATGGTTTAGTCAGCTATAAAAGATATGCATACATACATACATACATATATACATACATACATACATACATACATACGTACATACACACTTTGATTTATATATATATATATATATATGTATATATATATATATATAGATTAACAGGTTAAAAGTAACTGAAATGGGTAAATTAAGGGTAAGGGATCCGACTCTGATGGAAGGGGTGCCGACTTTGTTGTTGAGGGTGCTGACAATGGTAGTGAGGTGGTGGAATTAAATGTGGTAGTGGTCAAGCTTTATTAAAATATTGTCCATTTGATACCAGTTTGTATCAAGCCAAAATGTAAATGATGAAAATCTATATATATAATTCTCTTCGTGGTCGGACCCTGCGAGGCAACAAAAATCTGCATGTGCAACAGATACTAATTTTAGAAAGCAGCGCACCAAATTACTGCACCAATGCATCAAAAGGTGTGCAAATTAAATATGCACTGTAAAAAAAAATATATCAGGTCATTGTTTTCGCTGATATTTTAATTTTGGAAAAAGGAACAATGTAAAAAGAGGAATTGATGATGGTTAATTATGACATCAAAAAACAAAGACCCTATTATAAAATACTTTGTCTGCATTTCAGAAAGTTTAATATTTCGTATTGATCAAACAAGGACAAGTTAGTTGGGCTTTTGAAAAAGGTCGGCGCCTTAGGCGCCCTAAAAAAAGTGCATTAAAGGGGTAAAAGAACTCTCCATGAGCAAGTCTGCGACGTATGCTACGCCGCGGGGCGTCTAGTATTTTATAATAATAATTCATAAGTACATGGTAATGTTGGACATGGTGTGCCGACACAGGTGGTTAGGGCGCACTTGGGGCGTGGTGTTGTGGTGTACATGGGGCGTGGTGTTGTGGTGTACATGGGGCATGGTGTTGTGGTGTACATGTGCGTGGTAGAGGATGTTATCTATTACAACAATCAACAGTTGATAAAAATTTGTATAAAGTATATAAAATATTATAACATTGTTTACATTATACTTATTAGTGATAGTCCCGACCAATACCACTATAATTTCCTCCTCCAGAGTTGACCCCACTGTTGACATGGCGGCCATAGTACCAGATAACACCATACCCCAGTGGGTGGACATAAGCCCCACTACTGCCTGGACATGTACATGTTGTGTACGTGTACTTGGTCCTATCAACACTCACCTCGTACCTTTCTATCCAGTGTCCTACAGAGACAGTTTAGGACATCCATGTGGATGTGATACTATCAATGTCAACTTGTCGTCACATCTCTTGTATTTGTTGATTACTTTCGCACATAGATCAAACCAGTGGTCCAACAAATTGTGCAGTTTGTCAAGTAAATCTATGTCACATGTCATACATTTCAACCAACACCAGTCTTCTTGAATGTCTGCTCTATACACCGTCCACCCATCAAGAGTGACCAGTGGACTATCTTGTCTATCATAGAACAATCTACACGAGGTGTGTCACGCCTCAAGGTCATAAAACACCACGTGTCTGGCCGTGTACATAATCACCTCCCCCCTCACTTTGCTGGGTGTGTCCGAGTTGTACTCAATGTGTCCACACCTCACCGTCCCAGTCTCTGTTCTCATGACGTCACGTCCTCTCTTGTCATAAAATGGATATGGTTGTTTGGTGTTTGGCCAAAACTTTGGTCTTTCTGTACTGGTCATTGTAACATCTACCCTGACAGTGAGGTCAGCTACAGCTTTGATGTAATCAACTAGGAGGTTGTCATGGTTACCTTCAGGCAGGTGATTGAAGTTAAAATCCTTGACAGGTACAAACTTTATGTGACCTGGATTCTTCTTGCAGTCAACAAGATGTTTGTGTAGATCTGCTTCTCCTCTTTCTGACACCTGGGTTTCATGTGTACCTGACAAGGTCATCAAAGAAAGTTCATTTAAATCCGCGTGTTACACCTCTCTCTTTTCTATTATCTCTATTGAAATATATTTTAATAAGTCTATAGTTTCAGTTCAGAATATATAATGTGTAAAGAACTAAACACTTAAGTTTGACATTAACATGGCAGTAACTGGCAAAAATAATGTGGTATGAACAATATACTATTTTAAATGATCTTTTATATATATACTAGCGTTCACCCGTCAAAAATGACAGACGTTTTCAGCTGAAATCTATTTATTTTATAAAAAATGAACTTTTTTTAGGGCGCCTACGGCGCCTACCTTTTTCAAAAGCCCAACTAACTTGTCCCTGTTTGATAAATACGAAATATTAAACTTTCTGAAATGTACACAAAGTATTTTATAATAGGGGTTGCAGGGAGCCGACGGCACCCCCTTCATTTTTTGATTTTATAATTAACCATCATCTAATTCTCTCTTTACAATATTCCCTTTTCCAAAATTAAAATATGAGCGAAAACAATGACGTCATATATATATATATATATATATATATATATATATATTTTTTTTTACAGTGCATATTTAATTTGCACACTTTTTGATGCTTTGGTGCAGTAATTTGGCTTTCCCTGCTTTCTAAAATTAGTAGCATCAGAACAGACTGACTGAATTGCGTGACAATTGCAAATTATATAGTTTTATATATATATTTGTACCTACGGAATCTTAATTAAAAAGAAATTACCATAGAAAGGACTTGATTTATCTTTCTTAACACACATGCCTCCTTTGACATCTTCTAGTCTGTCATGTTTGTCAAATTCACCTTGGATATCTTCTTTACAATTTTCTGAAATTATAGTTTTTTAGTTTATTTCTTCTGTATTTTTCAGAATTAATGTATTACATCCCTCTCTCTCTGTCTCTATATCTCGCGCGCTATCGCTCTTTCTTTCATTTATTCTCTTTGTCATTTTCTCTTTTTGTGTCATTCTTATTCATCGTTTTTCTCCCTGTCACTATTTATGTCTGTTTTCTTCTCTTTCTAACTTCTCTGGTGTTCCCAGTCTCTCTACTCTCTGCCCCTTTGTCTATCTCTCTCTCTCTCTCTCTCTCTTTCTCTCTCTCATAAGTTAAACACAATTTTTTAAAAAATATATCAATATCCTTTTTTCAAAATATATTTAAAAACAAGCATATTTATATTACAATTATTCGAATCAACATTTTACCGTTGTTTTTCAATCTTTTGAGCTTTCCTGTTACCAGACCAGATTTTGTGAAAGCATTCTGAATTTTGAAAAATGAAAAGCTGATAAGTTTTAAAAAAAAATATTTGTATTATCCCTGATGACAATTTAGTTATCAGTTTAATTGTAGTTACTATTTTTATATATTGTAGTTACTATTTTTATATATTGTAGATACTATTTTTATATATTGTAGTTACTAATTTTATATATTGTAGTTACTATTTTTATATATTGTAGTTACTATTTTTATATATTGTAGTTACTATTTTTATATATTGTAGTTACTATTTTTATATATTTTAGTTACTATTTTTATATATTGTAGTTACTATTTTTATATATTGTAGTTACTATTTTTATATATTGTAGTTACTATTTTTATATATTGTAGTTATTATTTTTTTTATTATCGACAATTTCAGTATAAAGGCACACGAGAGAAAAGCCGTGTCATTAAATTACGTGACTTTTAGCTGACTAGCATAAATAGAATTAATATAAATTGTATATATATATAAACTAGTTAAGTCAATTGTATACGATTATTATCATTTACAATTTATTATATAATTGATTTCAACAAGCAAAACAAAACAAAACAAATGTATTATTGTTAGTCATCAACTCAGTCTTTTAAAATTAAAATTCAACAAAAAACGTGGAATACGATCAAAAGATTTTTATGTTAATGTCAGCATGTGAATATCTTCCTTGGTAAGATCTTTAGGGCTGGTAACGATTAATTAATCGTTAACTTTTGAAAAATTTTGATTAAAGCAAAAAAAAACAACAAAAAATGTATGTCATTAAACTGAACATCTCAAGGGAAGTAACAAAAACAGGTAATTAACTTATTTAAAAAAAAATAATAATATTTGAACAAAATTTTATTTTATTAAAACCACGTCTACATAAATTAATATATTATAATAATACGGGCGAGAAAATTGTACGTTAAAAATATATAAATTATTATAATTTATTAATTATATTTTAATAAATTGAAAAAAAACATATAAACAGGCCTATTTACTAAAAGTTTATCGAAATTTTATCGATTAAAATTATTTTTTTGAAAAGATATAAAATAATTTTTTAAAATATTTTAATAAGTTTTGTATGCAATTTATAACATAATTAGCATTTATTATTTTTTAAAGTTATTTGTTATTAGTTATTATGGTAACAGTAAGCTTAATAAATTTTTTTCACTTCCACATAGTATATTATAATCATCACTTAAATAAAATCATGAAATGTAATAAACATTAACTTCTTAATTGAGATTAAGTAAACGTATATTTATAAATATATATTTCGGATGCAGTGGCAATAGAATAATTAGTAGACTACTAATAAGTAGTAGTAGTACTAAGTAGTAGTAGTAATTAGCTTGACCCTAGGCCTAGGTTATTTTAGTTAAACCTAGATTCTAAGTCTTAGAATAGAAATCGTATGATATAATATATCATAGATTTTAATAGTGTAGTCGTGCGTTATGTTTTAAAAAAATCTTACATTTTATAGAATAAATAAATACAAAAATAAGGCAATATTTATTTTTAAATGTGTTGTAATTGTAGTTTTAAGGATTATAATTAATTACGAGCGCAATGCCCGTGCTTTAATACGGGGTAAGGACAATAAAAATAACTATATTTCGTTTTTTGGGTCTCAAATTCCCCTTAAAAAAATTATAGATAAGTATAAACGCATTAGGAAATTTGTATAGCGATAAATCAAAAAAATTCTCCATAAAAATCACTACATGTGTTTCGAGACAATAGAAAGTATGATGAATTTAAATATTACACATCAATTTTAATATTTCTGCTTTAATAAGGCATGCTTTTCTCTATATACTCTACCAGAATAACAATGTTCCTTAACAGCTACAAAACTTTAATGGGCAGGGCTTAATTTCTTTTCACGTGGCTCATAAAATGAAAACATTATCACTCCATATGATTCCTTTGGATCTAGGAAAAAGCTCTCCAAAACACCCATTCTATTTTATAGACTTAGCATGAAATTAGTTCAAGACGATTAGGATATTCTTTTTAGCCAGATAGTATTTATGTGAATATTGAGTCCTAGGGGAGGATGGAAAATAAGGTTTATTTTTTTAAAAGACACATTTTATTTTCACATGAATAATAACACAAAATTAATGTTGCTTAAAAAAAAATACATGGTGAGAAATTGATCTTCTAATAAATTAATATGTCATTTAAAATTGCTTCCCGCTCTTCTTTTTTTAATACTAACAAATCACTAAATTGGCAGATACTTGTTCCACTAAAATTAGCGGATTATTTTCTTTCTACTTTTATCTTAGCTTTTTTTAAAGCTTATAAAAGCTTATTTTTAAAGTCTTAATATATAACGATTCCTATGTAGGGATTATATTTTAAATCAGAATGGTTAAAAAACCAACTTTTTTTTTCAATAAAGTTTAAACAGTTAAAAAGAAAACTGTCATTTATATAACCGTATGATATGCCTTTGTAATCAGTCTTTATAGGAAACTTTATTCTTGAATAATTTTGCTCTAATAAAAGCATGTTGCTCTAGTAAAATCATATTGTAACAAAATGAATTGTTGTTAGTGTGTTTTTTTTCGGCAGAACGCGCACTTTCTGAAGCTAGATCTATATATAGGTCGTAATACCCATGATATATATTTACACTAAATATATTTACACCTTAAAGAACAGTACAGTTTTTACCCGAAGTGTATGCCATGCAACCGCATTGTTCTAGAAATCTACCCATTTTTTTAATGGACGCTTCATCATTCGTAACATCTAAAATACATGTTCTTAGGATTACTTTTTTCATATGAAAAGCTCTCCAAAACATTTCTATTTCAATTCTAAGCATGACCTTAGTCAAATGAATAGGATATGTTTTTTTTTAATGAGCCAGATTTTATTTATGTGAATATTGAAGCTTAAGTAAGGTGTCTATGGGGTTTATTTGTTTTATAGTAACACTTTGAATCGCACGGTTTGAGCTTAAAATTTATCCTGCTTGTTTAGTTTAAGTTATGAGAAATGTAAAACATACAGTTGCTAAGCTATAGTGTTTATGCAACCCAGGGTTGGGCGATATTATTGACTCCTGCCCCCACAAGTGAAAAGTACATTTCAAAAGGTCAGAAAGTTGTCACTCAAAATAAAAATAGCTGTTCCACTTATCAGCTACCCTCTTACGCCCGTGCAATTATATAAACCCTAATGTATAAACCATTTTCATCTTTAACAGTACAGCATATTTTGTGTTCAATCCATCTATTCCTTTGGGGAAGTTTATGGAGCAATCGTTCTAGAAAAAAACAATCACATATTTTATTTAAGCACCTGAGGTAAATAAATCTCCAACCTATCAAACTTTAGCATTTTTTTCTTTAATAATCACTTGCTTCGTGCATCAAATGCCGTTGTGTGTGCATTTTCTATTTATACATTTCATTTTA
The DNA here is from genome assembly GCA_944989445.1 of Ampullaceana balthica. Lineage (NCBI taxonomy): Eukaryota > Metazoa > Mollusca > Gastropoda > Lymnaeidae > Ampullaceana > Ampullaceana balthica. The sequence goes on along the minus strand of CALYLW010001339.1, from coordinate 186,191 downwards.
GGCAATTTAATGTTGTTATTTGCCTGCATAAAGTTGACTGATTTATCAAAAAATCATACTAGCTTGCAATATAATTTTTTTCTGATGCTAAAACCGATACTATATTACAATTAACAAAAAACACTGTCAACCCATAATTTCAAATACATATGAATGGTTTAAGAAGATAACTAACGGTAGTCTTGTTAGAGGCGCAATATTAGCAGACATAGAAATAACCAAAACACACGCGCCCACCTACCCCACACACACACTTGCACCAATAGACAACTCTACAGTTATTAACTACCGCCCACCTACCCCACACACACTTGCACCAATAGACAACTCTACAGTTATTAACTACCGCCCACCTACCCCACACACACTTGCACCAACAGACAACTCTACAGTTATTAACTACCGCCCACCTACCCCACACACACTTGCACCAATAGACAACTTTACAGTTATTAACTACCGCCCACCTACCCCACACACACTTGCACCAATAGATAAATCTACAGTTATTAACTACCGCCCACCTACCCCACACACACTTGCACCAATAGACAACTCTACAGTTATTAACTACCGCCCACCTACCCCACACACACACTTGCACCAATAGATAAATCTACAGTTATTAACTACCGCCCACCTACCCCCCACACACACTTGCACCAATAGATAAATCTACAGTTATTAACTACCGCCCACCTACCCCACACACACTTGCACCAATAGACAACTCTACAGTTATTAACTACCGCCCACCTACCCCACACACACTTGCACCAATAGACAACTTTACAGTTATTAACTACCGCCCACCTACCCCACACACACTTGCACCAATAGATAAATCTACAGTTATTAACTACCGCCCACCTACCCCCACACACACTTGCACCAATAGATAAATCTACAGTTATTAACTACCACCCACCTACCCCACACACACTTGCACCAATAGACAACTCTACAGTTATTAACTACCGCCCACCTACCCCACACACACACTTGCACCAATAGATAAATCTACAGTTATTAACTACCACCCACCTACCCCACACACACTTGCACCAATAGACAACTCTACAGTTATTAACTACCGCCCACCTACCCCACACACTTGTACCAATAGACAACTCTACAGTTATTAACTACCGCCCAGCTACCCCACACACACACTTGCACCAATAGACAACTCTACAGTTATTAACTACCGCCCACCTACCCCACACACACTTGCACCAATAGACAACTCTACAGTTATTAACTACCGCCCACCTACCCCACACACACTTGCACCAATAGACAACTCTACAGTTATTAACTACCGCCCACCTACCCCACACACACTTGCACCAATAGACAACTCTACAGTTATTAACTACCGCCCACCTACCCCACACACACTTGCACCAATAGACAACTTTACAGTTATTAACTACCGCCCACCTACCCCACACACACTTGCACCAATAGATAAATCTACAGTTATTAACTACCGCCCACCTACCCCCACACACACTTGCACCAATAGATAAATCTACAGTTATTAACTACCGCCCACCTACCCCACACACACTTGCACCAATAGACAACTCTACAGTTATTAACTACCGCCCACCTACCCCACACACACACTTGCACCAATAGATAAATCTACAGTTATTAACTACCGCCCACCTACCCCCCACACACACTTGCACCAATAGATAAATCTACAGTTATTAACTACCGCCCACCTACCCCACACACACTTGCACCAATAGACAACTCTACAGTTATTAACTACCGCCCACCTACCCCACACACACTTGCACCAATAGACAACTCTACAGTTATTAACTACCGCCCACCTACCCCACACACACACTTGTACCAATAGATAACTCTACAGTTTGTTAACCGAAGCACATGCAATGCCATCGCATTATTCTAACAATATCCCACATATGTTTTTTAAAATATTTTTATTGTAAAGTTTTATCATTCGTCTACCCGTTAATCCACAACATCCATTCCTATATAGTTTATGCATGACCTTAGTTCAGGACGAAGTGGATATGTTTTTATTGAGCTATATAATATTAATGTGAATATTGATGCCTATGGTAGAGGGTTGAGGAATATAGTTTATTTGTTTAAAATACACACGTTGAGTCGCATGGTTTGGGCTAAAAATTTACGCTGCTTTATTAGCTTAAGCTATGCAAAAAGGATATTATCAATGGCTAAGAAATAGTGTTGTTTCCACCCAGGGTTCAGTGATATTATTAACACCTGCCCCTACCAATGAAAAGCACCCTTCAAATAGTTCTAAAGTTGCCTCTCTTTATACAAATAAATATTCCGCTTATTAGCCTCACTCTTACACCAGTGTATATAACTCCTATACATATTCCATTTTCTTATTTAAAATCCCTGAGCTTTTAGTTTCAATACTCCCTTCCTTAATGGCAGTTTATAGAGCAATCGATCCAAAACAATCATTATGTAATCACCTAAAGTAAATAAAGCTTACACCTTACAAACATGTGCCACTGTTTTTATCACAAATCGCTTGTTAAACGCACCAAATGCATTACGTCAAGAAACACCTCACGCTCTGTTAATCTCGAAACCAAATCTATTATGATTTTAAGACTATATTTTCATTTTTTAAAATTAAATCAAGAGTTACCGGGTATAGCGGCTTCGGACGTGCTTAGGTTCAATATATATAGTGATAGGGATGAAGTTAATACAATGACTTTAAATAACTGTATAAATTATTATAAAGTAAAACTGATGACAAATATAGTATAAGAAAAATATTCTAAATTATTAAATATATAATTAATGAATATAAAATTAAACTAATCATATGAAATAATTCTAAAAAAATTAACTTTGTCTAAGTCTAAGGCCAAGGCCTAAGAGCAAAGATTACAATATTATTAATAAACAAATTAAACATGTTTAACATTTAAAATATCATATTACCTTAAAACTAAATTTGTATAAATAACTAAATTAAAATGATGCTTGTTCCTGTTCTTATTCATTAGTCATAGTATGATTCAGTCATATATTCATAGTCTAGTTACTAATGAGATGGCCTTTGACTTAAGTATATAATAACTAGACGCCCCGCGGCGTAGCATACGCCGAAGACTTGCTCATGGAGAGTTCTTTTACCACTGTAATGCACTTTTTTAGGGCGCCTACGGCGCCGACCTTTTTCAAAAGCCCAACTAACTTGTCCTTGTTTGATCAATACGAAATATTAAACTTTCTGAAATGCACACAAAGTATTTTATAATAGGGGTTATAGGGCGCCTATGGCGCCCCTTTGTTTTTTTATGTTATAATTAACCATCATCAAATCCTCTTTTTACATTGTTCCCTTTTTCCAAAATTAAAATATCAACGAAAACAATGACGTCATATAATTTTATTTTTTTACAGCGCATATTTAATTTGCACAACTTTTGATGCATTGGTGCAGTAATTTGGTGCGCTGTTTTCTAAAATTAGTATATGTTGCACATGCAGCTTCTTGTTGCCTCGCAGGGTCCGACCACGAAGAGAATTATATATATAGATTATGATTATATACTAACTTAAGTGTAGGAATATTAAAGTTAAATATAATTATATTGTAATAAGATAAAGATAAGATAAGGGAATGACCTGAATGATAATGTGTTTGATTGTTGATATTGTAGTCTTGATTTTTTCTATTATTAAATACAATTTTTTGTATCTCCTTTTTAAACAACAAACAAAAATCATTGATAAATGTACAAATCAGACAAATGTGATTTTTTTATTGATATGCGCTTACAATATATTAGTTCATAATTTTTTTTTAGTTTAAGGATAAAGTGTCAAATGAAAATATCAAATTAACATTAGACATAATAACAATGTTTTATATACACTCAACGTATTTAAAATTATTATGTAACTAGGGTATCACCCGTCAAAAATGACGGGAGTTTTCAAAATGGATATATTTCAGTTTTTGTAATTGTCCCTTTTGCCTGAAAGCCGCATAGTAAATAATCAGAAAATGTAGAGACCAAGAGAGAAAAATTAAATCTCTTTTCCATATTGAACAATTTTATGCGGATGTTTGAAAATAGTGTGTTTTTTTTTCAAAATATATTTTCCAAGGTTATTTTGTTAGCGGTGGGCTTTCTAAAATCTAGCGTTACGAACGGACATAGCAGAGTATATATTTTGATTATATATACGAATATATGTGTTATGAGAAAACCTCCAAGCTTAGGCTTCGCGTTTTATAAGTTTGCATGAATAATAATGATATAATCATGATAATAGTAAATGCATAGTGAATTACACACAGCATAAAGTGATACTACAGCAAAGAAGTTTGAAGTTCTACGTATTAACAAATATTGATGAGGAGTCAGCCGGACGTTAACTTGCGGCATTGAATAGTGCGCACCAATTATGAGTGCACCAATAATACAGCACAGTGCGTTAAAATAAATTATGTGACTGTAATGTGATCCACATCACGCATATCTGTGATTTTAAGCCGTTTAAGCTTCATCGATGATTATGACTTGTCAGTTTATTCGCCCATTTGTCCATACATTATTACCACAACATTTTCAAAACATGTAAAAAATAAACTGTTATTTTACACATGTTAATAACTATTTATTTTGCATGAAACGTAGTAAGCAAAGTTTGTCACAGGATAACAGAAAAGATTAACTTATCAACTGTTAATCATATTTACAATTTAATATACACGTGTTAGTAATTCACATAAACGTTTTTAATGTTGTCAAGTCAGCACCTTTTCAAGATATATTATGACTTGTCAGTTTATGCGCCCATTGGTCCATACATTATTACCTTTACATTATCAAAAACATGTAAATAAAAAATTGTAACTATTTACAAATATGAATAACAACGAACTATTTATTTTGCATGAAACCTTTGAAGTAAAGTTAAGGACTGGATAAAAGAAAATTTTAAGGCATCAACTTTAATATCCACGTTTTAGGAATTCTAATAAACGTTTTCATTATTGTCAAGTCAGCATCCCTTCCAGTTCTATATTAAAAGCAAAGATTTTTTTATTCAAAGTTAGTCTAAGACACATTGAAATATTACATGTAAATACCAATTAAAAAAAACTATTGTGGGGAGGAGTCCGATTTTTGTTTAAACATACAAATATGCAATCTCAAAGTGTATAAAAGAAAAACAAACGCTAAACTGAAGCATAAGTTGACAAATTTCATTTTCAGTAATAAATAATTGCTTTATAGTTCAAAACGCATAAAAACTTGACAACCGAACGACAACCAATTGTAAATTTCATAAACCGAAAAACGAATGTTATATATTAATATAGAAAATTAAATTTATAATTACGTACGTAATATTGACATGGACACATACACGAAAACGGACATTTAATACAAAAAAATAATAATAATATTAATCACATCAAATAAAACATTGCTCTTTTTACTTCGTTCCCTTCACACATTAATAAAAGCTCAAATAATGACGTCACGTCACAATATTTTATGGTGAGCAACACATTTTGTTATAATCTCGAAAGCAACTTTTTATTTTTTTTTATCGGGAATTACCTCTCATAGCGTAGGACTGACTGACAGACACTACTGACTTGCGTGACAATTGCAAATTATATAGTTTTATTCTGAATTATTATTATTTTTGTTTTATAGATGTCTAAATTTACATTAATTATATCTATTAAAAATTTTTTTATAAACATGAATAGACCATAGCCTTTTATTATTTGTCCTTTTCATTTTTTACAACTGCATGGCATAGTAAAAATGGGGGGAAAAGCATTTAAATATATTACGGACCTAAAGAAAATATAAATTAATTTAGTTTTACTTCTTATCTAGCATTTTCGAGAGAAAAAGTAAATTCTTAGCCAATGTTTAGACAATATTCATTTCATGACGATATTTGCCACATTCTGCTCCATCTGCAATCAATGTAAGGAAATTTTTTTTTCGTTTAAATTTTGGGGGATCAGTGGTTGGTTATATTAACATTACTGAAACTAACATTGCTATAATGTTTTATCTGTCACTGCCATCTATTTAACACTCAAATTACAACCTTTATAATTGCATAGCTAGTATTATCTTTAATGCTTTAATGAAAGACTTTGTTTTACATTTTAAACTAAAAGGATATTCTTACATTTTTATAATATACTAGCAGACCCGTCGTGCGTTGCAACGATCTCTTTAAAAATGAATAAATTGAAAGAAACCAAAGATTGGTATGTTTTAAAAGAATTATGCCATAAACCTTCGGGGAAGTGATAAAAAAAGTCCAAGTTTAATAGCAAACTGTTACATAAATTAATAATTAAAAACTTACAAAAGGAAAAACGATATTAAGAGGCCCAGCCAAAAAATGAGTGATAATTTAATTTTTTTATTGCCATTGTACTCAAGCTAAATTTCTCAATATCGTGTAAAATTGAATGGGGAATTAAATTGTTACCGTGCAGTAAAAATGACATTTGGGGCCCCCAGCTCCGAGGGAATGGAGATTAGGAGTTCAGTGCCCTATAGTAATATATTATAGCTATATACTGATATAAAAAAGGAAATTTAGGGGCCCCTGGGCCCATTCGGTGAAAGATTTCAATTTTAAAAAATGCTGTTCATTTTAATTCAGTTTCCTCATAGATATATTCCTTAAGATCGTGAAAAATTAAATGGGGAAAACTATCTCAAACATATACGAAGAAAAGACATTTGGGGCCCCAGGCCCCGAAGGAATGAAAATTTGAATTTCTGTGCTTTATAGTATTTTAATATCGGCTGCCAAGTTTTTGTATACAAATTTTGGTTAAGGTCCATTCATTTACTCGGTAGCTAACGCATAAACTTATTTTTATATACCTCATATAAGCAAAAAACTACATTATGGGCCCCAGGGCATAATTATCGCAAGAAATAAAGTGTGAAAGACTTTTTAATTTGAATAAATTTCAAAATACATACATTTATTTATATGTCTCAATATTGAATGAACGATAAAATATTGAACATTTACTAAAAATGAAATTTTGGGCCCCCTGCCCCAAGGGAATGAAAATTAGGAGTTCAGTGCCCTATAGTAATAAAATATAAACCCTTAAGTTTTTATATATTAAGATGGGTCAAGATCCATTAATTTTCTCAGTATTTAACGCGAATACTAATTTTTATACAGCTAATATAAGGAAAAAAACGACATTTAGGGGCCCCTTTAGTGAAAGGTGTCAATTTCAAAAACCTGTTCATTTAATTCAGTTTATGGGCTACTAAATTTTTGTATGCAAATTTTGGTTAAGATGCATTCATTTACTCAGTAGCTAACGCAAAAACTAATTTTTATAAAGCTCACATAAGCAAAAAACGACATTAAGGGCCCCAGTGCAAGATATAAAGTTCAAAATACCTGTTCATTTCAATCTGTATAATAATGGATACATGTGTCATTAGTTGTCAATATTGTTAATAATTGAATGGTGAATAAAATCTTAAACGTTTAAGAAAAAGAATTTTTTGAGCCCCCAGCCCCGAAGGAATGACTATTAGGAGTTCAGTTCCCTTTAGTGTTTTAATATTGGCTATCAAATTTTTAAATACAAAGTTTAGTTAAGATCCATCAATTTACACAGTAGCTAGCTCTGAAACTATATTTTATATAGCTCATATAAGCAAAAAATGACATTATGGGTCCCCGGCGCCCCATGAGTGATAAATTTAGAAAAAAAGTTGCCAGTCTCCAAAAGTTTCATGATGATCGGATGAATGGTTTAGTCAGCTATAAAGGACATGCACACAGACATACATTGATTTTTATATATATAGATTAACAAAAACGACATTAAGGGCCCCCGGGCCCAATCGGTGCAAAAGAATAACTTTAAAATACCTGTTCATTTCAATCTGGATCATGATAGATATATTAGTCCATGCTTTTCAAGATCGTGTAAATCATAACGGGAATAAAGTATTTAACGCTTACAAAAAAAAAGGATTTTGGGCCCCCGGCCCCGAAGGAACGGACATTAGGAGTTCAATGCCATATGGTACTTTAATATAGGCTATCAAGTTGTTATGTACCAAGTTTGGTCAAGATCCATTCATTTTCCAAGCAGCTAAGCCTTAAACTAATTTTTATATAGCTCATATAAGAAAAAATTCTCATTATTTAGCCCCCGGCGCCCCATGAGTGTTACATTTTGAAAAAAAGTAGCCAATTTCCATCACGTGAGCGTACTCAAAAGTCTCCAAAAGTTTCATGGCGATCGGATGAATGGTTTAGTCAGCTAACGGGAATAACATATTTAACGCTTACAAAAATAAAGATTTTGGGCCCCCGGCCCCGAAGGAACGGAAATTAGGAGTTCAAAGCCATATGGTACTTTAATATAGGCTATCAAGTTGTTATGTACCAAGTTTGGTCAAGATTCATTCATTTTCCAAGCAGCTAAGCCCTAAACTAATTTTTATATAGCTCATATAAGAAAAAATTCTCATTAGGGGCCCCCGGCGCCCCATGAGTGTTAAATTTTGAAAAAAGTAGCCTATTTCCATCCCGGGAGCGTACTCAAAAGTCTCCAAAAGTTTCATGGCGATCGGATGAATTGTTTAGTCAGCTAACGGGAATAAAGTATTTAACGCTTACAAAAATAAAGATTTTGGGCCCCCGGCCCCGAAGGAACGGACATTAGGAGTTCAATGACATATGATACTTTAATATAGGCTATCAAGTTGTTATGTACCAAGTTTGGTCAAGATCCATTCATTTTCCAAGCAGCTAAGCCCTAAACTAATTTTTATATAGCTCATATTAGAAAAAATTCTCATTATGGGCCCCCGGCACCCCATGAGTGTTACATTTTGAAAAAAAGTAGCCTATTTCCATCCCGGGAGCGTACTCAAAAGTCTCCAAAAGTTTCATGGCGATCGGATGAATGGTTTAGTCAGCTAACGGGAATAAAGTATTTAACGCTTACCAAAAAAAAGATTTTGGGCCCCCGGCCCCGAAGGAACGGACATTAGGGGTTCAATGCCATATGGTACTTTAATATAGGCTATCAAGTTGTTATGTACCAAGTTTGGTCAAGATTCATTCATTTTCCAAGCAGCTAAGCCCTAAACTAATTTTTATATAGCTCATATAAGAAAAATTTCTCATTATGGGCCCCCGGCGCCCCATGAGTGTTACATTTTGAAAACAAAATAGCCTATTTCCATCCCTGGAGCGTACTCAAAAGTCTCCAAAAGTTTCATGGCGATCGGATGAATGGTTTAGTCAGCTATAACAGACATGCATACATACATACTTTGATTTATATATATATAGATATATATATATTTACATTTTATAAACTTGTTATCAAATTATTTTGTAATAATTTTAAAAAAATATATTTTATATACAACTTTGAAGTAATACATCCTAATGTATTTAAAAAAAAATTTTTATTAACATAATTGTTATAGAATAAATAGAATTAACGTGAATGAGTTTAATAAATATGTATATGAATATTTACTTGGCCTATTTTTGTTTATTATTTTTGTATATTTTTTTTAAAGAAATAAGATAATCTAAGTTTTGGAGTACTAATCTATCTATACACATTGTTTTATTGTAATTAAATAAAAATTTAAAAGAAATTAAACATCTATTTTATAATATCAAATAATATATTATGTATTCTCTATGTATTATAATAACAAGTACTAAATAAATACTACTGTAATACTGCATTGTTTTTGTAATGGATATAGATTTTTATAAATGTTAGTTGACCAGAAATAACGTCTTTAGGCTTAATTCATGTTTTAAATCCATTTGTTTTGAAGCATTAACTGATTTTAAGGCTTCTTTTAATGAATAGATATTGATATAATAAGTATGTACACTATTCTTCTAATGAATAGATATTGATATAATAAGTATGTACACTATTCTTCTAATGAAAAGATATTGATATAATAAAAATGTACAATATTGTTTTTCTAATTTCTTTTGTCAGCTATTAATGAGAGAGGGAAAAACAAATGTTTTTTTCTTATTGAGATAATTTACTGTCTTATAGAGAGAATGTTTTTTTAGTTTGTTTTATATTATTTTCTTATAGTTGTCAATAAATAGATAAATTTCTCATGTTTTTCTCTTTTCTTATGTAAGTTTAATTTGTTTTGTTTATCTGCTTTCAGTATCAGTATTTATATTAAACGTATTTAAGCATATATTTAACTCTTTTCTACATGCTTTTTTTATTATCAGCCTTCATTTCATATCTTGTAATATTAAAACTGTAAGATAATGGCATTCCTACTTAAAATACTTACCCCCATAATTCTGAATCCAAGGTATACAACTGGCTGATTGACTTACACCTGTCAGAGACAAAAACCTGGTCATTTAATAATGGGTTATTTTAAGTTGTCATGTAGACTTTTATATAATATTATCTTAGGTAAAATTTAACTATTCTGTAGTATAAGGATATTTAATATACAGTATAATATAACACTATACATAGTATGCAAATAAACAGTGTTATATGTGACTTATATTATTAGGATATTGTGACAAAACATTATTTTTAACATGCTCTTGGTCATAGAGATAGAGATAACATATTTGTTTGGTGGCAAATTCTTTCTCTTTTTATCTTTTCCCATAGATATTAGGCTACAGCGACATAAAAAGAAAACATCTTCTTTGAGAAAATTGTAAGAAAAAAACAATTGTCGGTTCTATTAATAAACAACTAACTTATTATGTTTTGGTGACTAAACGGATGACGTTGTAATTTGATTCCACTGTATTTAAAAGAGAAAGTTGCTACTGTGTATTTAATAATATTAGTTTCAAACATTAGTTTTGAAAACTGTCAACTTATTGAGTACCAGTCATTCCGAAAAGGGTTGGCCTCTACGCGGCTTGTAAAAGGGTTGGCCTCTACGCGGCTTGTAAAAGGGTTGGCCTCTACACGGCTTGTAAAAGGGTTGGCCTCTACGCGGCTTGTAAAAGGGTTGACCTCTACGCGGCTTGTAAAAGGGTTGACCTCTACGCGGCTTGTAAAAGGGTTGGCCTCTACACGGCTTGTAAATGGGTTGGCCTCTACACGGCTTGTAAAAGGGTTGGCCTCTACACGGCTTGTAAAAGGGTTGGCCTCTACACGGCTTGTAAAAGGGTTGGCCTCTACGTGGCTTGTAAAAGGGTTGGCCTCTACACGGCTTGTAAAAGGGTTGTCTTCTACGCGGCTTGTAAAAGGGTTGGCCTCTACGCGGCTTGTAAAAGGGTTGGCCTCTACACGGCTTGTAAAAGGGTTGGCCTCTACACGGCTTGTAAAAGGGTTGGCCTCTACACGGCTTGTAAAAGGGTTGGCCTCTACGCGGCTTGTAAAAGGGTTGGCCTCTACGCAGGTTGTAAAAGGGTTGGTGGGCAGCGCTGATGTCAGGTTAGATCTCAGTAATGTCAGAAATTATTACAGTCACTGTATTGATCTTGATGGATGCAAAGTCCATGATTAAAAAAAAACAATAAAAAAAAATAAAAAATAAAAAAAACAACAACAACAAAACAAAGCACTTGTTTATGTCAGGGTTATAGGACCATTTCATCACCCTTATAAGCTTTTAGTGATAGGTTGTTATGATTTTGTTATGATGTGTTGTGTGCTTGTTTGGTTGTGAAGTGTGTTGTGATTTGGTTATTATGTGTGTTGTGGCTATTTGATGGTTCATTGTATCGTGCTGGCACGGTTTTGTTGTGTGATGTGCTAGCGAGGAAGTTCTGTTTTGTTGTGTTGGTATAACGTTGTGACATTCATTCACAGAGACACATTCTATAATACTGTGCAATATTATTGATATAAAGTCCCTGAGCACACAGTTTGTCTTTTCTTAAGACGACGAATAAGTTCCCATGCCACAACGTTATAAAATTAAATAGATTTACAGTGCAGTTTTATCTTTGTAATAAGTGACATGTGTAAAACACTCAAATAACAAAACGTTATCATTTGTGGTTGTTTGTTCCCCATGTTCACTATCTAATTGCTCTGAGTCTATCATTTGTAGTTGTTTGTTCCCCATGTTCACTATCTAATTGCTCTGAGTCTATCATTTGTAGTTGTTTGTTCCCCATGTTCACTATCTAATTGCTCTTAGTCTAAAATTCAAATTGTATCATAAAATACGCTCTACTCTACAATCTAGACCACATATGTTAACTCAAGGCCCGGGAGTTACATTGAGCCCGACAGGACCGGTCTTAGCTATTGCGCGGCCCTATGTTACAAAAGTAAAGGGGCCCACTGCGGCCGTATATGTTGCAGTGGCTTAAGACTTGCTCTGGATTCCGACATACAATTATATTAGACAAGAAATGTCTTGACCTTCGCAACATACATACGACCGGAGAAAGAATTGTGTACATACTTATTTGTCACAGCCTCACAATATTAATGTCACATGAAATTATCTTTCCGAATTCTAGACATTTCTTGCCTCCATCGGAATATGTGAACCAGAATGTCTTAAACATCGTCTCAAATTAAAGAAAACACCGTCTAGGTTTCACATAATAAATGATCTCAAACATAGTCTAAAATAATGTCACCTTTGATTCCACTTAGAAGAAATTATGTTATATTGATGGTTGCCTCAAAGAGAGATACTCATATTCAATTCTAAAAATTATTTATTGGGTATATGATAAATAATCTAACAAGTAAACACGTTTGACTAAAATATGTTATATAATATCAGATAAATAAAATTTAATAATAATCAACGTTTATGATAATGAAACACACATATATTATATGGGACATCTCTGCAACATTGTTACTTAACTAAATATACACATGAACGTATTACTAAATAAACACATGGACTTATTACTAAATATACACATGGACGTATTACTAAATAAACACATGGACGTAATACTAAATATACACATGAACGTATTACTAAATATACACATGAACGTATAACTAAATATACACATGGACGTATGACTAAATATACACATGGACGTATTAATAAATATACACATGGACGTATGACTAAATATACACATGGACGTATTAATAAATATACACATGGACGTATGACTAAATATACACATGGACGTATTACTAAATATACACATGGACGTATTACTAAATATACACATGGACGTATTACTAAATATACACATGGACGTATGACTAAATATACACATGGACGTATTACTAAATATACACATGGACGTATTACTAAATATACACATGGACGTATTTCTAAATATACACATGGACGTATTACTAAATATACACATGAACGTATTACTAAATATACACATGGACGTATTACTAAATATAAAAAAGCGCTGGTATTACATTGAGATTGAATTTCTATGTCGCATAATTTAAATTTTAGACGAACTACACGATAGTTAATAGTTGATAGTTGATATACACGAACTACACGATAGTTGATATACATTAATTGAGAAACGAGAGAAATGCAAAGTAGGAGTGGGTGTGCAATCAGAATAGTTAAAACGAATATTATTATCGTTGTGCTTGTAAGCCTTAATTTAAAGCATTAAAAAACATTATTTTGTTCTGTCTCCTTAAAGCCAATCCTACTATGTTTAATAACTTATTGGAACGTGACATATAGGTTATGTATAACAGTTTTAAACAGAAAAAAAAATGTTCTCACCATTTAAACTTGTATTGTGTGGAGAAATATCTTTGCTTATAGAGGATGTACGTGAGCTGTGAGTTTTGTTCAGAATGGTTCAAGTCACGTGACGTGCTTATATCATGTATGGTTAACACGTACAAAATCCACTTAAAAACTGACGTGGTTTTTTGCTCTATTAATAGTTTTTTGTAGTAAAAGGAGTTAGCATTTTCCCCTCTATAATTAAGAAAGAATATCCCTTTTTACAACAAGATTGTTTTATTAATTAATAGTTAATGCTCTACCTAAAATGTTGCTTCTTTCCACGCACCTCGAAGATAGCATGGCCCGAATGAGTTGTAGATATATATCCAGCAGTATAATCAAACGCCCTTTCTGTTAGTGAACTAAGTTCCTCGATAATCCCAAATCCAGCTATTACAAGATAATTGGTAAGGATTATGTAGAAGATAATCGGTAAGGAATATGTAGAAGATAACTTCTTGTTAAAATACATCTATATCTATCTATCTAATATATAAAGCTCAAATGTTTGTATGTTTCACTTTTCAACTTTCTGTTAGACAATCACGGAAAAACCAAATGACGGACGGGGACCAAATTTGGCAGGACGGTTCCTTTTACCCTGAAGGTGGTTTTAAGATAGTTTTTGTAATTGTCCCTTTTGCCCGAATGCCGTAAATTAAATAATCGGAAAATGCAGAGACAAAGAATTAAAAATTTAACCTCATTTATGTATTTAACAAATTTACGCGGACGTTCAAATGCCGTTCAAAGCGAGTTACTTTTGGTGACGTTTTTTTCCCCCAATGCCAATACTTTATTTTCTGCCGTGCGCATTTGAAAATATATTATAACGTCTAATTACGGTGCGCACATTTTCGTGTACGCTTGAGCTGTGTAGTACACAGAATTGTCATTTTCTTTACTGTTCCTTTCTATATATTAGATAGACACGTAAACATATTTAATTACAACTGCCACACGATGCATTAGATATAATTGTTTACACGTTTAAATTTAATTGCGAATTTGTTTTAATTATTTTCTGTTCCATAACTCGTCATTTAATGAAAAACCTATTTATGTAATAATTGTGTCAGTATTTTTTTAAAGGCTTCATTTTTAGCGGTGCACGTTTTAAAATCTTTTATCGCCTGATTACTGTGCGCACATTTTCGTGTACGCATCTTAAATTTAGCTGTGTCCTATTAATATAACATTTATATTTTGTTTGTCTTTCACATAAGCTGCTGTCTTTTACATAACCTATACACTTATACTATTTAAACTTAGGCTACCGGACTTATTAACATAAGTAGATTACACTAAATAAAGTGATCCTGAAACGCTTAATTATTTTTTATTGCGAATTGAATATGTTATAATCATTCCTTTGATGATGAATTAACATAGGCCATTTTTAAGATCGATTATTGTGTTGGTTTCACATGCATTTTTAACATAAAATTGATTTGTTTTGTTTGTTTTTTTAAAATTAGGAACATAGCCTAATTTGTTTTATTTATCTTCATTATCTTTATCTCATATCGCTGTTGCAAATATGGTATTAATTACAATTGTGTTGCATTGCAGTGTCGTAAATATATAAGAGCTTTTTTAGTGACGACAGTGGCAGAGATCTTTTGGAAAAATGTCAAAAAAGCAGTGGCCTTTTTTTAATGGATACAAACAAACAAACATAAAAATATCAACTGAGCTTTATATATTACATATCGTTTAAATTATTTAATTTCAATTATTTTCACGATGCATTGTATTAATATTTTACATGCAATGAATAAAATTGGGATTTTTAAAAAATTTAATTCATAACTCGACATTTAATTAAAAACCATAGATGTAGCGAGTTTATTTTATGTTGAAAGTGATGGCCTATGTCAAATAAACGTACACTTTAAAACTGTTTACTTAAGCTTTATATACACTATACATTATAAACTTTCGCTACCGAACGTATTAACAAAAGTTGACTAAATTTAATGAAGTGATTCTGAAAACGCTTAATTAATATGAATTGCGAATTGAATATGTTTTTATGTTCATTCTTTTGTATTTCAGAATAGCATAGGCCATTTCTAAAATTGCCTTTTAATCATTTTTAAGATGCGCTTATTAACAGACGGTTGAATCTTTTTTTTCATTTTTATTTTATTTTTCAGATATAAAATCCGGTGTGTGTGTGTGTGTGCATTGAATATAATTTACAAAATATGATGCCTTATCCGAAATAGGGAACAAAAAAAAGATTCCTTTTTGAAGTTATACACATTGCTTATAAACCGTAAATATAAATCGTAAAATATAGAGACATAAAAAATGTTAAATATTATTTCCCTGTTGAAACAATTATGAATACGTCAAAAGTAGGAGTTATTTTGGTCCAGTACATTTACTTTATAACAAGACTTTATTTTATGCGGCCAGCTTTCTATATTGTCTAAATATGGTGTGCACATTTTTTGATATCATTTTAATACGACCGTTTTTTTTTAAAATATTATTTTAGAAAGTACATTTATAAATTTTGTTTATTTGCGCTATGAGTCAATTAGCTTTTGCCTTTTAAAGGGATAGTGCGACATGTTCTTTATCTCATAGACGTGGTTACAAATATTATATAACTTACAATTGTGATACGATGAAGTTTCCGTAATTATATATTAAATTTTTGAGTTACGAGGGTGGTAGAGCTCTTTCGGAAAACATATAAGTTATGTTAATTTTGTACAAGTGGGAATGAAATTGTAAATTTAGTAATTATGGTCGACAAGAATCATTAAGTGAAAACAACTCACTCGGTATCTTATCTTATCTTGTCTTATCTTATCTTATCTATACAGACGCTCCTTCTATGCAGAAGATAGTTGCATCCACAGACCATGACAGATGATCTGTTGGCAAGTGATGCAGCATTCACAGGCCACGGCTTTGTGGTTCCACTCATTACCAAGCCGCCTAACTACATGTAGTGTTAGGTACCCATTCGGAGCGGGGTGACTCAGGGACGCCCTAGGCATATCTCTGTTTCTCATAAGATTTTAACTAAATAGTTGAATCTGAAATTTAACTTGGCAAATAAAAATTGTAATAACCATCACCTAATACTTGGATAAAGGGTCAGCACACTCCCGCTGCAGAGTGCGGGTATTTTTCAAGTATATATATATATATATATATATATATATATAGATAAATATTTAAATATGTTTGTGTGTGTATGAATGTCCTTTATAGCTGTCTAAACCATTCACCCGATCGTCATGAAACTTTTCAAGACTGTTGAGTATGCTCCCGGGATGGTAATTATCACTTTTTTTCAAAATTTAACACTCATAAGGGCGCCGGGGGCCCATATCGTCATGTTTTGCTTATACGAGCTATATAAAAATTAGTTTAAGCTTTAGCTACTGTGTAAATTATTGGATCTTAACCAAAATGTGTATATGACAACTTGATAGCCAATATTAAAATACTATAGGGTCATTAAACTGCTAATATTCATTCTTTTGGGGCTGGCGGCCCAAAAATTAACATTTTTTAAGCGTTTAAGATTTTATTCACCATTTAGTCATTAACAATCTTGACAAATTATGACACATGTATCAATTATAATACTAATTGAAATGAACATATGTTTTGAACTTTATATCTTGCCCAGAATGGGCCCTGGGACCCTTAATGTCGTTTTTATCTTATATGAGCTATATAAAAAATAGTTTCTACGTTAGCTACTTAGTAAATGAATAGATCTTCACCACACTTTGCACACAAAAACTTGGTAGCCTATATTAAAATTCTATAGACACTGCACTTCTAATGCCAATATCTTCGTGGCAGGGGCCCAAAATATATCTTTTTTCGTATATGTTTAAGATATTTTTCCTATTTACTTTTTAAAGAGCTTGAGAAATATAGCCTCAATAAAAATGAACTAAAATTAACAGGTTTTTGAAATTGACCTCTTGCACCGAATGGGCCAGGGCCCCTTAATGCTATTTTCCCCCTGTTGTAGGTATATAAAAAGTAGTTTAAGAGTTAGATATTGAGAAAAAAACTGGATTTTGACAAAACTTAGAATATAAAAACTTAAGAGCCTATATTACTAAAGGGCACTGAACTCTTAATGTTCATTCCTTCGAAAAAGTCTCTTTACTGAAATTTAATCATTGTATTCCCTATTCAATTTTACACGATATTGAGGAATATATATTGAGTACAATAGATAAAAACAACATAAAGGGCCCCATGGCCCATTCTGGGCAAGATATAAAGTTCAAAACACCTGTTAATTTCAATTTGTATAATAATGGATACAAGTGTCATTATTTGTCAAGATTGTTAATTACTGAATAGTGAATAAAATCTTAAACGTTTAAGAAATGAGTACAATGGCAATAAAAAAAAACTATAACATCCCTCATTTTGGGGCCGGGGCCCTTAATATCGTTTCTTCTTTTGTACGCTATTTAATTATTAATTTATTTATCCGTTTGCTATGAAACTTGGATTTTTTTTTCACACTTCCACGAAGATTTCTTCATAATTATTTTTAAACATACCACCCATTGGTTTCTTTAAATTTATTCCTTTTTACTTTGATCGTTGCAACGCACGACGGGTCTACTAGTATACATATAAGACGCATTTGTTGTCTGTCCGTCGTCTGTCTGTTCCCTTATAACTCAAGATCCAGACAACCAAATAACGTGAAATTTGGTACACGTACAAAAAATTATACCGGAAAGGTTATTAAACAGGTTTCGTTACATATATATATAAGATACTGGGGGCTGGGGGACCAAAATGTAGTTTTTCCCTATATGAGCTATATAAAATAAAAATTATTGAAAATTAAGACGTAACATTTTGGTGTCGAGATTAACAAGATGGCGTTTATTGCCATAAAATAATGTGATGTGACGTCATAGTTTGAGTTCATATTAATTTGTAAATAGGAAACAAAGTGAAAAGAGCAGTGATTATTTTAATTTATATTTTTAATTGTTAATATACCGCTGTGGATGTGCGTTTAAGTATTTGTGTGCACATGTGTGAATCAGTGAGTGTGTGTGTTTTTGTTGTGAACTAAATGTTATGAAACGGTTTATTTTTATGTCTGTTAATGTTGCGCCTCTAACAAGATTACGTATATCTATATATATAAAAATCAAAGTATGTCTGTGTGTGTGTGTGCATGTCCTTTATAGCTGACTAAACTATTCATCCGATCGTCATGAAATTTTTGGAGACTGTTGAGTACCCACCTGGGATGGTAACTGGCTACTTTGTTTTCTAAATTTTACACCCATGGGGCACCGGGGGCCCATAATGTCATTTTTTGCTTATATGAGCTATATAAAAAATAGTTTACGCGCTAGCTACTGTGTAAATCGTTGGATCTTAACCAAACTTTGTATCTAACAACTTGATAGTCAATATTAAAATGCTATAGGGCACTGAGCTCCTAATAGTCATTGCTTTGGGGCTGGGGGCCCAAAAAGTCCCATTTCTTAAAAGTTTAAGATTTTATTCACCATTCAGTTATTACCAATCTTGACAATTTATGACACATGTATCCATTATTGTACAAATTGAAATGAAAAGGTGTTTTGAACTTTATATCTTGCACTGTATGGGCCCTGGGGCCCCTAGTGTCTTTTTTGCTTATATAAGCTATATAAAAATCAGTTTATGCTATAGCTATTGAGTAAAATAATGGATCTTAACCAAAATTTGAATTCAAAAACTTGGTAGCCCATATTAAAATACTATAGTCCACGGAACTTAAAGTGTCTATTCCTTCGGGGCCGGGGGCCCCAAATGTCTTTTCTTCGTATATGTTTAAGATATTTTTCCACTTTCAATTTTTCACGATCTTGAGGAATATATTTTCGAGGACACTGAATTAAAATGACCAGGTATTTGAAATTAACATCTTTCCCCAAATGGGCCCAGGGGCCCCTAAATGTCGTTTTTTCTTATATTAGCTGTATAAAAGTTAGTATTAGCGTAAAATACTGAGAAAATTAATTATCTTGACCTATTTTAGTATATGCAAACTCAAGAGTCTATATTTTATTACCATAGGGACCTTAACACCGAATTTTCATTCTCTCGGGGCAGGGGGCCCAAACTTTCTTTTTTTTTGTGTAAATGTTTAATATTTTATCGTCCATTCAATTTTTAACAATATTGAGAAATATAAATAACTTTATGTATTTTGAAATTTATTCAAATGAACTTGTGTTTCGCACTTTATTTCTTGCAATAATTGGGCCCTGGGGCCCTTAATGTCCTTTTTTGCTTATACGAGCTTTATAAAAATTAGTTTATGCGTTAGCTTCTGAGTAAATGATTGGAACTAAAGCAAACTTTGTATTACAAAACTTGGTAGCCCATATTAAAATACTTAAGGTTTCTTAACTTATTATGTCACTTCCATCGGGGCCGGGGGCCCCAAATGCCTTTTTTCATATATGTTTAAGATATTTTTTTTTGCCATTCACTATTTAACGATCTTAATAAATATGTTCCCGATGAAACTGAATTAAAATGAAAAGGTTTTTGAAATTGACAACCCGCAACGAATAGGTCTGGGCCCCCTTTATGTTGTTTTATTTCACTATATCTATCTATATATATAAAAATCAAATTCTGTCTGTGTGTGTGTGTGTGTGTGTGCGTGTCCTTTATAGCTGACTAAACTATTCATCCGATCGTCATAAAATTTACGGAGACTGTTAAGTACCTACCTGGGATGGTAACTGGCAACTTTGATTTCTAAATTTAACACTCATGGGGCACCGGGGGCCCATAATGTCATTTTTTCTAATATGAGCTGAATAAAAATTAGTTTAAGCGCTAGCTACTGTCTAAATTTTTGGATCTTAACCAAACTTTGTATATGACAACTTGATAGCAAATATTAAAATACTATAGTGCACTGAACTGCAAATAGTCATTCCTTTGGGGCTGGGGGCCCAAAAATTCACATTTCTTAAACGTTTAAGATTTTATTCACCATTCAGTCATTAACAATCTTGACAATTAATGAAACATGTATCCATTATTATACAAATTGAAATGAACAGGGGTTTTGAACTTTATATCTTGCACTGAATGGGCCCCGGGGCCCTTAATGTCTTTTTTGCTTATATAAGATATATAAAAATTAGTTTATGCGTTAGCTACTGAGTAAATGAATGGATCTAAACCAAAATTTGAATACAAAAACTGGGTAGCCCATATTAAAATACTATAGGGCACATAATTTCAAATGTCCATTCCATCGGGGCCGGGGGCCCCCACTGTCTTTTCTTCGTATATGTTAAATGTATTTTCTCCCATTCAATTTTTCACGATCTTGAGGAATATATCTATGAGGAAACTTAATTAAATGAAAAGGTTTTTGAAATTTACATCTATCACTAATGGGCCCAGGGGCCCTAAATGTCTTTTTTTTCTTATATCTATCTATATATACAAAAATCAAAGTGTGTCTGTGTGTGTGTGTGTGTGTGTGTGTGTGCTTGTCCTTTATAGCTGACTAAACCATTCACCCGATCGTCATGAAACTTTTCGAGACTGTTGAGTATGCTCCCGGGATGGTAACTGGCTACTTTTTTTCAAAATGTAACACTTATGGGGCATATAATGTCATATTTTGCTTATACGAGCTATATAAAAATTAGTTTAAGCGTTATCTACTGAGTAAATTAATAGATCTTAACCAAACTTTATATACAAAAACTTGGTAGCCCATATTATAATACTATAGGGCAATCGACTCCTAATGGCCACTCCTTCGGGGCTGGGGGCCCAAAATACCTTTTTACTTAAACTTTTAAGATTTTATTCTTCAATTCAATTATTAAAAAACTTGACAAATAATGGTAAATGTATCCACTATTATCCATATTGAAATGAACAGGCTTCTGAACTACATATCTTGCCCTGAATGGGCCCCGGGGCCCTTAATTTCGTTTTTTGCTTATATGAGCTACATAAATATTAGTTTATGCGTTAGCTACTTAATAAATGAATAGATCTTCACCAAACTTTGTATACAAAAACTTGGTAGACCATATTAAAATATTATAGGGCACTGAACTTCTAATGTCAATATCTTCGGGGCCGGGTGCCCCAAATGTCTTTTTTCGTATATGTTTAAGATATTTTTCCTATTCAATTTTTTAAGATCTTGAGAAATATATCCACAATAAAACTGAATTAAAATGAACAGGATTTTGAAGTTGACCTCTTGCACTGAATGGGCCTGGGCCCCTTAATGTCATTTTCCCCTATATTAGCTATATAAAAAGTAGTTTAAGCGTTATATAATAAGAAAATAACTGGATTTTGACAAAACTTAGTATATAAAAACTTATGAGCCGATATTACTATAGTCCACTGAACTCCTAATGTCCATTCCCTCGGAGCTGGGGGCCCCAAATGTATTTTTACTGAACTTTAATAATTGTATTCCTATTCAATTTTACACGATATTGAGGAATATAGCTTGAGTACAATGGCGATAAAAAACTATATTATCACTCATTTTGGGGACGGGGCCCTTAATATCGTTCCTTCTTTTGTACGCTATTTAATTATTAATTTATTTATCCGTTTGCTATGAAACTTGGAATTTTTTCCACTCTTCCGCGGAGCATTCTGCATAATTTTTTTTTAAACATAACACTCATTGGTTTCTTTAAATGTATTCATTTTTACTGAGATCGTTGCAACGCACGACGGGTCTGCTAGTATTTTTATAAAATTTGTTTGCAAATGACATCTTTTTTACTTTACACTGTTTCTTTTATGTATATTCTATATGTATTTCATCCAGTCGTCCGATCAAGCTTTTTCCTTTTATAAGTGAGGGTAGGAGTCAATAATATCGTCGATCCCTGGGTGGCATAAACACTGTAGCTAAGCAACTGTGTTTATACTTTTTGCATAACTTAAACTAAACCAGCAGGGCACATTTTAAGCTCAAACATTGCGTTTCGAAATGTTTCTTTAAAACAAATAAACCCCATACAACAGAAAAATGAATTATATAAATTATCACTTACTGGGGGCGGGGGCCCAAATGTATTTTTTTTCCGTATATTTCAAAATGACTCAAAACAAATTCTCCAACTTCCCGTGAAGGTAGAAGCATGAAACTTTGGGAACTTGCCAAATACACCATTATGACGATAATTGGTGAAAAATAATGTAAACATTTCCACTCATGGGTGGCCGGGAGCCCCAAAACCGGTTTTTCCTTATATGGGCTATATAAAACTGAATCAACACCAATTCCTCATATTCCCGAGTAGGTAGAAGCATGAAAATTTGGAAAGTCGTTGAGTACCCTCCCGCAATGGTAACAGTCGAAAAAAGTATAAAATTATCACTAACTGGGTAGGGGGGTGGGCGGGGGCCCAAACGTAGTTTTTTCTTAAATTAGCTATATAAATCAGGCTCATCATTAAATCTCCTATTTCCTGTGTAGGTAGAAGCATGAAACTTTGTGAAGTTGTTATATACCCTCCCAAAATGGTAACTGGCGAAACATTAATAAAAATTATCACTCACTGGGTGGTCAGAGGCCTGAATGTAGTTTTGTTTCATATATCAAACTGACTCATCAATAATTCTCCAAATTACCGTGTAAGTAGAAGAATGAAACTTTTGGAAGATTTTGAGTACCCTCGCGCGATAATAACATGCGAAAAAAATATATAAAATTATCACTCACTAGGGGACCTTTGGCCAAAATGTAGGTATTTTCCTAATATGAGCTATATAAAACAGACTGATCATTAAATATCCAATTTCCCGTGTAAATAGGAGCATGAAACCTTGGGAAGTTGTTGAGTACTCTCCCGCAATGATAACATACGAAAAAAATATTATCAGCTCGATCATCATCATCATCATCAGTCACGTGACCGTTGCGGTCGTTGGGGGGATCGGATGGACACAACAACAGATAACGATCTCCACATATGTCTATTTTGAGCGGCGGCCAATAATTCATGGAATTTCATCCCTGTCAATTTCTTTATGTTTTCCAGCCAGCTTTACCGTTGTCGACCTCTTCGCCGGCCCCCTTCTACAGTGCCTTGAAGGATAATTTTTGTCAGGGTATCATGTCGCAGTACATGAACAAAACATGCCATCTTGCGTCTCTTAATTGTTGTTACGATTGTTTCAGGATGACCCGCAATAGACTTGATTCGGTCCTAGACATATTCATTGGTCTTATGTTCTAAATATGAGATCTGGAGAATTTTCCTCATGCATTTGTTTTCAAATGCCTGCAGCTTGCTTTCAGCTCGATATAATGCAAATAAACAGTTTTGTACACTTCTACAGAAAACCTTATTTTAAACTGTTGAATCGGGGAAAGAAGGGTTTCCAAGTTGAAATTAATTTTTAAAAAACTATTTAAGAACGACTATGACACAAGAACACCTAAACAATCTGGTAATGATATCCATCGAACAAGATTTCGCCCAGTCTCTTTATTGTTCACAATTTTTTGCAGAATTTGCTGCCATCAAAGCACGAAAAGTTGAATTTTGTTAAAGGTTTATGACAACTGAACAAATATTTTTGTATAAATTTCAGTTATTTGTTGATTTAGATATAAATACAGGTAGGTTTTAAAAATGTATCATTTTATTCTTTCCGTGTTTATTTTTTATGTTTCAATTACATTTAAGGCCACCAAATTCCCCAAGGCCGGCCCTGCGTGATGTATATTAAACTTTAGCTTCATAGTGTGTTTTTTTTACATTTCTGGTACATCATACTTGGGAAATTGATTGTGTCCAGAAATGGTTGCAGGATCCTACTATGAATTTCAAGGAAGCAGCACGTGATCTTGAATCGTTGGAGTAAGAACTTGTCAACATTCGTGATAATTTGAGCCAATTTGCGGTTGAAAATCGAAAAACAAGATGCACAACTTGGGGAATCGAGGTATACAGAAGGATTAGACGATATCGGAGGATGCCTGGAGAATAAGCAAGAGATGTAGGACTTTCTGCAGAAGAAGAAATTGCACATGATATGAACAGCGTAATTGATAGACTCCAACGGGAGATATCAATACAGTTTTTTCGTCTAAAAAACCTAAACACCAAATTTGGATTTTTATTAGACGTAAAAACTCTTATCGCAGAGACAATATTCGATACACTTCGTCAAAATTGCTTAAATTTTGGAAATTTCTACGACACTGGCGTCGATTGTCATGAATTGTGCACAGACATCGGAGACTGCAAAATGCTTCTCAGTACCCGGACTGAAGTTCTATCAGAAAGTCATTTGGATCTTTTTGGTTTTATTGTTTCATATGGAGATGACGTATTTTCGAATCTACGCATTTCACTGCAAATATGTCTAGCAATTGCTGTTTCAATTGCAAGCTGTGAGCGGTCCGTCAACAGAATAAATCTATTTTGTCTTATTTACGTCCTTCAATGGGGCAAGGTCTTCTGAGTGATCTTGCGCTGCTTAGCATCAAAAGAGAAACATTTCAGAATATTAATTTTGAAAAGGTGATTGACGAGATTGCGACATTCAAATCAAGGAGGATCAATTTGTTGTACACTATTCCAGTCATGTATAATTAGTAGAGTGTATTTCTTTTTCAAATAAATTGTTTAGAATTGTATAGAGTATAGAGGATTATTTGTCTGTAGACTGTATTTTATTTCGTTAAAATACCAGATGCTTCGAAAATCAACCATATAAACCATTTCAACATTTTCTTAGAGGCTACGTGAGCTCCAGAATATGTCGGCCCGAGAAGGGGCGCAGACTTTGTGTCATGTCCCCGGGCGCAGATGACCCTAGCTGCGCTACTTAAGGGGGAGGGGACTTTTAAAGAATTTAACTCCAGCAAATTGCGCGGGAATACTCTACAGGTGTGCCATAATAAAAGAGAGATAGGAGAAAAAACAACAAGTTTCTCAAGTTTAATTATAATCTGCAGTCTTCTGTCGTACACGTTTGTGATGTTGGAGATGTAATTCTATGTGTACTAAATATGGGCATACACAATGTCATTTAGTTATTATTGTAGCCCGGAAGTAACGCATACTATACTATGTAATGTCAATACACAATTTTAAAAAAAAAGTCTTGAAACACAAATAACAAGTAACTGAATTATTTTGTAAAATAAACAAGACGCAGAAATTGTTTTTTAAAAATTAAAAAAAAATATAACGAAATGAATAAATCAATAAAAAAAAGGAAAATGGGACTCATTTTTATATTTTAAAACGAGCTGATTGCCCGAGCTATGCTACGGGGTAAGCACAATATAAACAACTATATTTCAATTTTGGGTCTCAAATTACCCTAAGAAATTTTCATATTGGTATCCGGAAATTCGGATGGTGGTAAATCAAACAACATATTCATAAAAATCAGAATATGTGTGTCGAGAAAATAGAAATTATAATGAATTTAAATATTACAAATCAATTTTGGTATTTCTTCTTCAATAACGTATGCTTTTCTCTATATACTCTACAGAATAACAAAGATCCTTAACAAATACAATAATCTAATAATCAATTTCTTACCACATGACCCATCAAATTAAAACAATATCTTTCCATATGATTCTTTTGGTTCTAGGAAAAAGCTCTCCAAAACGGCCATTCCATTTTATAGTGTAATTATGAAATTAGTTCTAGACGAATAGGATATTTTTGAGCCAGATAATATTTATATGAATATTGATGCCTAGGGGAGGGTGGAAAATAGGGTTATTTGTTTAAAAAGTCACATTGTCTTTTCACGTAAATAATAATATAAAAACATTGTTGCTTTTCAAAAAATGTTGAGCGATTGATCTTCTAATAAATTATTGTCTCGTTTTCAATGGCTCTTTGTTCTTTTTTCTCTTCTAGTAGTAACAAAGCACTAAATTGGCAGATACTTGTTTCATTAAAATAAACGGATAATTTTTCTGTGTGTTTATATTAAAGCTTTTTTTTTGCATTGCAGCTTTTTTCAGCTTATAAAATGACATATTTGTTAAGTTTTTAATATATAAAACTTAATATGCAGTCATTTGATTTTAAATCAAAATGGTTAAGTAAAAAATTTGTTCAAGGAAGTTTAAAGAGTTTAAAAGAAAACTGCTATTTAGTTAACCGCATGATCTTGCTTTGAAATCTGTCTTTATACGAAACTTTATTCTTTTTCTATAATATTGCTCTAAAAATCATAACATCTAGTCACAATATGAGTTATTGTTTGTGTTTTTTTTCAAATTTTTCTATAGTTATTTTTCAAGGATTGACCTTTAAATTTAAACTAAAAGTTCACCCGAAGTTATGCTTAAAAGAATGTCAACAGTGGCTAAGATAAAATTAGTTCCACCAGACTTTGATGACATTATTATTATAAAAATACTAAATACCCTTTAAAATTTTACAAAAATTCACCTCTATATAAAAATAAATGTGCCGCCAATTAGCCCCAATCTTAACCCAGTGAATATTATAAGTAAACATAATCCATATTCTTATAACAAAGACCCGGTAAGTTTTTTCTCAATCTTTATTTCCACTTGTAGAAATCGATGAAAGCAATCGTTCTAAAATAATCTCATTTAATAATGAAGAACTAATCTAACATTATCGTGTCAGAGGCATGACACCCGTTCATTGTCGTGTCAGAGGCTTGACATCCATTTCATAACATTTAGATCACATCTCATACAAACACACACTTACACGCACACATACAAACATACACATACACACACACACACGAACACACTCGCACACATACTTATTCACACACGTAGCTCGGGTTTAAAAAAATATTAATCAATCACATCAAATAAAGCACTGCTCTTTTTACATTGTTCTCTTTTCACAAATTAAAATTTAAATATAAACTCAAACAATGACGTCAAGTCATTTAATATTTTACGGCGTGAAGCACCACACGCTCTGTTAATCTCGAAACCAAAATTATTATAACTTTACGTCTACATTTTCAATTTTAAAAAAATCAAGAGTTACCCCGCCTAGGGGCTTCACACTGACTGACTGACGGACGCGCTTAGGCGCTATATATAAAAGATTTCTACTAAGGACTTTAATATTTTGTTATAGTGTTAGGATTGACATGTATTAAAATATATACATAAAGTATGAAACACTTAACATGTTTGTGTCAAGTTATTTTGATCTTCATCTGGATCATGATTGATATGCTTATCAATATTTGTAAATAGAATGGAAAATAACGTCGTAATAGTTAATAATAATAAAAAAGACACCTGGCAAAATAAATCGTATATAAGGAGTTATATGACTTATTATAGTTTATATATGCTATCAAGTTCTTTTCATAATTTATCCTGATTGGTCAAGATTCGTCCATTATCTCAGTAACCGATGATTAAAGACTTTCCATATAGCCCATTTGAGATAAAAACTACATTTTAGGCCCTCGACCTTTAAGAGTGGTATTTAAACTAAATTTGACAGAAATCTCGTCATTTTTATCAGTACAATAAAGGATTTATTGATCAATATTTGCCAACTTGACCATAAACTACATAGTTTATGATTTCCCGTGCCATACTCCCTTCGCATTTAAAAACACCCCGGCCATACTAACTTCACAGGTTATAACATCCCCGGAATTACTATCTTTACAGTTTATAAAATCCCCGGCAGCACTATTTTCATGGTTTATAATATACACGTCAGATGTTATAATAAGAATTATCCAAAACCCTGCACTGCGATGAAAATTTTATGTTTAAAGAAAAGAAGAAAAAAAATCGTCCAGACATTCAATTTAATTTCAAAGACGCATTCTTCCTGTTCGAGTCCGACACGCTTGGTAAATTTTCTGTAACTAGCAACTAGACCGTGACGGCACTTCATCTAGCCCAGCGGTTCCCAATTTTTTTCTCGGCACAGACCTGGAAACGTTAAATAATTTTGCTGCAACCCTCTCAGGAGTGCGGGGGGGGGGCGTTAATTATTTACACTGTAAATTGTTAATAATTTTAATTTGATTGTATTCAAAATGTGTTCAAAATTAAATTCAATTAGCCTACATAAAATTTGTTATGAAGTAATTTAACATTAATTTTTAACTGACTAGAATGCTAGGTC
Organism: Ampullaceana balthica; assembly: GCA_944989445.1. NCBI lineage: Eukaryota > Metazoa > Mollusca > Gastropoda > Lymnaeidae > Ampullaceana > Ampullaceana balthica. Next base: position 157,273 of record CALYLW010001339.1, on the reverse strand, counting down.
TTGAGAACTCACAGATTATTCTATCAATACGGTTCCATCTTGGGGTAATCAGAAGACAATGTCTTCAAATGGGAGACTTTAAATCTCACGATTGTTTTCCATGACATTAATCTAGAAGAGGTGTCTCCAAACTATGGCCCGTGGGTCACATACGGCCCGCGAGGCCCTCTGATCTGACCCCTGGAGACCTTTTAATTTCCAAAAAAAATAATATTTTTACCTGTAGTTTACCACAAAACTTCAAAACTACAAGGATAAAAAAATCTAGTTTCTGATCTATACAATCACTTAAAGGCCTTCAGATCTAAATGTATTGTATTTGGAACACGTACAGGCCAAAAACTTGACATACTTTCAACAGTGCAAGGCAAGGTCTTCGTGGCTGAAGCAACAGCTGAGTTCCCCACATCATTTGCATGCGAGATCATCAAAGACCTCCAGCTGCAATTTCGGAAGCGGTTTTCTGACTTAGATTCAAAGGCAGAAGAAGTGAGGCTATTTCAAGATCCATTTAAATCAGATCTGGTCAGATGCTCAGATGAACTGCAGTTAGAGGTCATTGATTTGCAAGCAAATTGCGTCCTTAGGGACAAGTTCAAAGAAGGATTTTTTATCAGCTTATGCCCAAGGGAGACTTTACTTATGTCAAAACTTTTGCATCAATGTACCTTTCAATCTTTGGAACAACATACTTGTGCGAACAGACATTTTCGATGATGAAATACGTGACGAACAATTTAAGAACTAACTTGTCTGATGATAATCTCAGGTCACTGTTGATGTTAAGGACATCAAATCTAAAACCAGAAATATCTTTTTTTTTGCATCCAGGAAACGATTTCACCATTCCCACTAATACAGGTGTTCATGTGCAGCGTATCAATGGATAGCAGGGGAACAGTGAGTCTTTCCTGCAAACAAGAAATATCAAGAAAAAGTCTATTATAACTAATTGGTTTATTCGCCTACATTTCTGGTATTTCGTTCAACTGTCTTAAAGTGAGTTACTTGAGGGCAACAAACTAGTTCCGTGATCAAGGACGCAGCTGTTCTCGCAAACTTACGACTTCCGGTTTTGTGAGCGGTCACTATTTCTACTAGAGCTAAGTTTTCATATATTTTCATATATTTGCCTAATTTCATAATACTAAATTCTTTTCCAACCCTTAACTAATCTTTAATTAACCAAATTATAATAATTTTAGCTGTTTAATAATATTATCTTTTACTAAAATTACTAAAATCCTAAGTAGTTATGTAGGCAGCCATTTTTATTGTTATTGTTATTAATTTTGAACTCTCCTAATCGTAACTATGTACATAACATTGATAACATAAAATCACCAATTTTATATACCTTCCAAATAAATTAATTACTAGGTGTAGAATTCATATTTAAATTTAATTGAACTTAATCAAATTAGAACAATTAAGCACACTTTAACAAAATTATACATAACTTATAGTATCATAATAATAATAGTAATAGTAATTAGTAATAGTAATAGCCTTAAGTCTTAAACTTAAGCCTTAAAATTAAACCTAGTCTAACACTAACCCGAAAATGAGAATTTTCATCTTAGTCTTAGTAATAACCACACTACTTTTAAGGACATTAACGTCAACCAACAAACATCCTAAAAATCAGAGTAATATATCAATAATTATAAACCACCACAACACAAAGCACACTGACTACACCTCTATCTTAAGCACAATAAAGGAAATCTCCTTCAAACAATGGAAACATAAAATATGTAGATATAAGCAAAAACACTTAATCTTAATTTTGCTCCTCTCAGGCGACATAGAACTTAACCCAGGCCCAGTATCATCTAAATGTCAAATTTGTATTAAGGCATGCACTACCAAACAATGAACCATTCAGTGTGACACCTGCAATGAATGGTACCACATTGCATGCCTGCATTCTAACACACCAAAGCACAAAGCAATAGGCCTAAGAAATAAATATGCATCTTGGCACTGCATACATTGTGGGTTGCCCCAAATCAGTTCAGATTTATTTAACTATAAGGACCTTATCACCACAAACTCTTACAGTGTTTTGGCTAATCCTTTTATAAATAAACCACTAGATAAAATGAAACCAACCACACAAACCCATAAAATTACCCATAAAAAATCTAATAATAATAATAATCAAAACATTCTCAAAACACTAATAGTTAATTTCCAAAGCTTAAAAATAAAATTCCAGATTTAGAACTACTTATAAAAACAGAAGAACCAGACATAATTGCTGGTTCCGAAACTTGGTTGAACCCCAACATATATAACTCTGAGATTTTAAACACCAATTATAATATTTTTAGGAAAGACAGATCAGACAATTATGGAGGAGTGCTACTTGCAATTAAATCAAATATCATAGCTGAAGAAATTACTACACAGCAAAATTTTAATATAGAGTCTATTTATTGTAAAATAATTACACCAAACTCATCCCCACTTATTGTAGGCAGTATATATAGACCTCCGAATACAAACCAGAATACATGAACAATCTTTGTAGTCAATTAACTTTCATAAAAGAAAATAATAAAAATGCAGTTCTATGGATTATGGGGGACTTTAATCTTCCAGATATAAATTGGAAAAATTATACAATTGATAACCATCAAACTAACAAAGAAATTAATGAACACTTCCTAGACACTATAAACAACATAAACCTAGAACAGATAGTAAAAACAGCAACAAGGAAAAATAAAACACTAGATTTATTCCTAACAAATAGACCAGGACTCGTGTTAGACTATAAAATAATTCCAGGACTGTCCGACCATGATATTGTTAGGGTCACCAATACAATAAAAACTAAAATTAATAAGATACCTAGAAGAATAATCTATCTTTGGAATAAATGTAATTCAATAAAACTACACCAATCAGCGGCTAACTTCCAACAAACTTTCCTAAGTAAATTTAACACAAATAGCCCAGTAGAAGAAATTTGGACAGATATAAAAACAGATCAAAAACTATAATGGATGAGAATGTTCCAACAAAACTAACATCAAATAAAATTAACAAATGCTGGTTCAATTCTAGATTGAAAAAGCTATGCAAACTAAAAGATAACTTATTTAAGAAATATAAAGCTACCAATTCATATAGGATACACAAAAAAATACTTAAAGATTAAACACTTGACACAAAAACTTAGTCGGAACCTCCAAAATGAATATATAAACAATGTAATTACCAAAGATAACAATAAAAACTTATGGTCCTTTATCAAATCTAAAAAAATGGAACCTTCAGGAATAGCCACACTAAAAGGCTCAAATAATAAAACCTATAATGATAATGAAACTACAGCTAATATCCTTAACACATATTTTGCATCATCTTTTTCTGCCTCAGGCGACAAGGAAGTTTTAATAAATTTAAATAAAATGGAGGAAATAGGTAACATAACTGTAGATGAGATAGGTATACATTCACTCCTAAAAAACTTAAAAATAAACAAAGCTACTGGCCCAGATGATTTGCCTGCAAGATTATTAAAAGAACTAAGCAATGAACTGTCCCCAATCCTTGTAGTTCTCTTTCAAGCCTCTCTAAACCAGGGTAAAGTGCCCCAGGATTGGAAATTAGCTAATGTAAGTCCACTCTTTAAGAAAGGGGATAAATCAGACCCTGGTAATTACAGGCCTGTATCACTTACTAGTATCACCTGTAAATTACTAGAACACATAATATATAGTAGAATAGTTAACCACCTTGACAAATATAATGCCCTATGCCCACATCAACACGGCTTTAGAAAAAACAGATCATGTGAAACACAATTAATAGGTTTAATAGATGAACTATCAAAAGGCTTGGACAAAAATGATCAAATAGATACAATATTACTAGACTTCTCAAAAGCATTTGACAAAGTTCACCATCTTAGTTTACTTAAAAAACTTAACTACTTTGGAATCTCAGGTTCCTTACATCACTGGATCCAAGACTTCCTTTTGGGCAGGGAGCAAACTGTAATAATTAATGGATCTAAATCTGCACCAATAAAGGTTAACTCAGGAGTTCCACAAGGAACTGTGCTAGGTCCCTTACTCTTTTTAATTTATATAAATGATTTACCCAACAACATCTCAACAGGTACAAAAGTTAGGCTATTTGCTGATGATTGTATAATCTATAGAACAATAAAATCAGAACAAGATAGCAAAATTTTACAAAAAGACTTAGATGAATTGATAAAATGGGAAACTAACTGGAGTATGTCTTTCCATCCAGAAAAGTGTCAACTGTTAAGAGTAACAAAGAAAAAGAAACAAATAAATTCAAAATATTACATTCATGGAAAAGAACTGACCCAAACTAAAGATGCAAAATACTTAGGAGTCTTAATAAATGAGAAACTATCATGGAATCCCCATGTTAATGAAGTTATTAAAAAATCAAACAAAACCTTAGGCTTTATAAAAAGGAACTTTAACAAATGTAATAGAGATATAAAACTAAAATGCTACCTCACTTTGGTGAGACCTGCACTAGAATATGCATCTTCTGTATGGGACCCATCCACCAAAGAAAACATTGATAAACTAGAACAAATTCAAAAAAGAGCTGCCAGATTCATTACTGGAGAATATTCGAAACTGACAAGAGTAACACCATTAGTTAAATCATTAAACCTTGAAACACTAGAGGATAGAAGAACCAAGAGCAAAGTAGTAATCATACATAAAGCAATTAATTCTAATTTATAAATACAACACAAAGATAACTTAATACAACCCTCAGATAGACATAAGGATAAAAACACCTTTCTTATTCCGTATGCAAGAACAAACACATACAAGTTTTCCTTCTTCCCGTCCGGAATTCGGGCGTGGAGTGGGTTGCCTGAAGAATCCAGGAAAACCAACACTTTATCAACATTTAAATCTCTAATAAAAATGCAGGACTAAACACAAACCATAGATAAGCGTAGGACGCAATAATCTTCTGTATAGAAGGAGCGTCTGTAAACAGATAAGATAAGATAATGTATTATTAAATAACTTTTAAAATAATTTTAACAAAATTATTAATATAATATTAGCTACATTTTTTTAAATATTAATATAATGATATTAAATATATAATTAAAAACTACAACTATATTTAGATTCTTTCTTATTTGGACCTCTAGTACTAGTTTGTAGTCGGCCCCCAAACTGCTGTTTGACAGTTAATGCTGCCCGCCAACTGAAAAGTTTGGAGACTATTGATCTAGAGCAACGGTAGTGATTTTGTCACGAGGGTAATTTAAGGCTGTCGCCATTTGCAATATCCAAAATTGATATTTTTCTTGCTTACACATGCTAGATTCAACTAGTTTTATGAATGTGAAACTATTACATTCCTTTCCATTTCCTTTTGTTCATCTTTTCTTTTTTTTTATAATGGGGAGGGGTAGTAGCGCTCGAACTCCTTTAAAAGCAAAGACCAGTGATCGTGCACCAACTGGTAGAATGAATGCTCATGGTCAGTCTAGCCCTAAAAAACGCCATTTGATTGATCGTCCGCACAATTCCAATGTTGCTATGTACACAGCTAATTGTCTGCAAACTTGGAAATAGTTGACATTTTTCACTGAAGTGTCAGAATAATTTAATAAACAAAATGTAAAACTTGCATTTAAAAGCTTTCTGTAAGTCCCATTCTATATGATCTATTATAGAATGAATTAGTTGAGCACCCAAAATATGTCTCACAATTAAATGAGTGTAATAGCTTATATTTCAAAGTTGCAATTTGTTGACATCAGTGATTGATTTCTGAGATAAATCTTAGTAAGGACTTTCGTAATGCAAATACTCTGGTAAGGAATGTTCCTCTATATGACCATCTAATATCTGTGTACAAAAGAAGACACGCATGTGTCAATCTCCTCATAAAGCTCCTAATACAGACAAAAGTTAAGGACCTGTGCCTCAATGTTAACACAACATAAATGTGTCAATCTCCTCATAAAGGTCCTCAAACAGACAAAAGTTAAGGACATGTACCTCAATGTTAACACAACATAAATGAGTAAACTCAAAAGATCAGATCTTCACCTA